>JAIUND010000352.1:0-78470 GCA_034699125.1 Gisinianus flammeolus | reverse complement strand
TCTCTCTCTCTCTCTCTCTCTCTCTCTCTCTCTCTCTCTCTCTCTCACTCACTCACTCACTCGTAATAAATAAAATGGTATAGCGGAGTTTAAAAGCCCTCTCGTAAAGTCTGTGTGTGTAGGAGAGTCGAGAACTCACAACTGAGGAGGACAAGACTTCCGTTCTCAGCTCGCTCTCAAGCTGCAACAACAACAGGTATATACGACGAACGAGAGAAGAGAACAACTTACAGCCCCAATACAATAATACAATCACAAGCATATAGTATATAGAAGAAGACGACGGCGAAGGGGATGAAGGGAGAGTCTACCTGTTTCATGTTCAGGTGAGATGGCTTCTAAAGACGGTGATTTCTGAACCCTTAGGCTCTTTTTTTTCCTTCTCGACAATCAGAGGGAGAGAGAAAGAGAGCCAAAGAACTGATTATGCGAGCGAGGTGAATTCATTTTTTTCCCCATGCAACAACAAGCCAACAACCAACCCGCTCTTTTTTACCTGCACTTTTCTGTCTCTCTGTCAAATCTCAAATCTCTCTTACAAACTCTCGTACAATCATTTCCAAGCTGGTGTGTGTATGTGTATATGCCTGTATGTACATAGTACTGCTAGTGCTGCATATACCTCGACAATACACCATAAAATATAATATTTTTACATGTACTATCCACTATCCGTAGTATTTATATAGTAATAGCCATGTAGTTTCCACTCTGGTTTTTTCCCTCGCTGTGTCTATTTTATATATTTGCTCCAGAGTTTTGTATATTTGTCTCTCGCTCTTTTAGAGTTGTATACGTCGTCTTATATTATTAGGATGGTCCTTTACATTCGTTTTTTCCCCTCAACTTCTTCAAAACTTACGAGAATGAGGCACTGGCTCTGCCTATTTAATGTAATGTTATGTATTTCATCGAAACTTTTAAACCTGTGTGTGAGTGAAAGACTCGGAATCAGGGAGAGTAGTAGAATGAATAGAATATATAAATGTGAAAAAACCCAGGTCATACATAGACATAGGCACACGAGACTGAAGGGAGAGAGAGAGATTTGTATTAAATTGTATATACAAAATATTACAATATGTAAAAGTAATAAAGCAGGTTTGGACTTTTAGCTTTTAGCTTTTTGGCTTTTGACTGAAGACTTTTTTTCTCGCTCTCTGTCTTCTCTCTCTGTCTATGTTTTTCTACGTTCTCTGTCTGATGCTGTTCTGGCGTGGTTTGGCCTAATGTGTATAGTTTACAATTTTACATTTTACAATTTACACATCCTCATTTATGCATGCAAGCAGCAAAAAGGAATATACACACAGGGAAAACAGGAGAACTTTAAAAGTAGTAAAATACATGATGGTGAGCATGTGTATGTGTTGTATATATTGTGTGGTGAAGTGTACGACTACATACGGACATTATAAAAACCATTATAATATTTGTACAAAGTCAAAACTTGAATCTAAAGCTAAACACATGCAATTGTATAATAATAATAATGTTATGTTGTGCATAGCCAACTAATAACTCTTTCATAGACGAGATGATAATTTTGTATGGAATAACAAGTGGAACCAGAAGAACCACAAAATGAGAGAGAATATTATCCGAAAAATACAGGGCTAAGAGCCACAAGTGCATAAAAAAATATATACAAAGTATAAACTATTACCAAGGGCTTACAATTGACAAGGGCCAATTTATACGTACGGATTTAAGTGCATATATATATATATATATGAAATAAGACCAGGGTATTTAAAAATTACGTTTCAAGGTATTTATATGTATGTGTTATGCAATTGCGTGTGTAATACAATGTGGATGATGATGATGATAATGATGATAAACATAAAATCCATGACATAATAAATATGATACAGTAGTAAAAATATATAGCTGCATGCAACGCAACTGGAACAAATTCGAAATAATTTGAGATGCGAAAATATGGAGCACGTATACATTTCTTCATCTCTTGCTGTCTTTCTCTCACACACATACAATTTGGATCTGATCAAGCTGGTTCATCCTGTAGCATTTTTTTTCTCTTCTCTATATATCCATTGAAATTCGAATGATTGAAGACTCTGACTCTGAGAGCTGTCTCACTCTAAGCTCTAAACTCTCAAAGAGCTGCATTGCATGAGGATTGAATTGGATTGCATGACTTTTGGACTCGACTTGAATTGAATTGAATTCAGTTGATCAGTCACTGAAAATTGTTATCGTTCCTGCTTGTTGTTGGTAGCAGTGAGCAGAGAGTAGAGAGAAGAAGCATTGCAGGGAAGCTGACTTGGAATGGCTTCAAGCCTGAATTTGGTTTTGGCTTTAGCTTGTCAAATATATAGTATTAAATAATAATGTATGTATATCTGTTCTGTGAGTTTGGATGTATATGTGTGAATATGAAAAGGATTTGTAGAGTCGAGATTTTGTGTGCATAGAGAGAGAATCCTCCTGGTTTCTATGTAATATTTCTACATGTATACAGATGCCTATGTATATATGTGTTGCAACTTGTAATCATGTCAATAATAATAATGATTCGGAAAGTTGAGGTTGAGCAGATGACTGTAGAGTTTACGGCAGGAGAGGATTTCATGTTCGTGATTCGCCTGGTTTGATTTCCCCTTGTCATGTACATACAATATATTATTTTTTCTACAATACATAATAAAATTCTATTCATTGTACATTGTAAATTGTTAATCTAATGAAGCTTCATCATCATCATCATTCTGTTTTTGTAATTCTAATAAGTAGGATTCACAATTCACAATTTACAGAATCAATACACGATATTAATGACACACGAAAGCATGCTGAGGCTTTTTTTTCTCTTTTTTTTCTCTCGCTCTCTCTCTCTCTGTCTTTTCCCCTTGTTTAGTGTGTGATGTGATACCTATCTTCTACTTCTACATGGGTATTCAATAGTGCAAATACATACAGTAAAATCTTGCCTCTTTTCTATAGTTTTTTTAGTTATATCTGTTATCTGTTGTGTTCTATACAAATACAAGTATATGTATTTGATACTAAAAAAACTACAAATCTTGGCCATCGCAATGCAATATATAACCTATTTCCACAATTCACGATATCAATTATATAAACCTGCCCATTCATTTTAACTTGTGAATCCTCATAATGCTCGTCAACAAATTGAGTTGTTATTGGTAAGCATTTTGTTCACATTCGGTATTTTATTTTTGTAGGTATATAGAGATTATATTACAAAGCACGTTTCAGAAAATGAAATGATTATTTTAGTTGTGGTACACTGACTATTTCAAAGTCCCAGCTTTTGTTTTACAGGGGTAAAACGACGTCTGCATGTAAAAAGAATGGACGGAAATGAAAAGGCTTTTTATATTTTTTTGGTATTAGTATAGTATAGTGATTTCAAAGTGTGAAATTATGTTTTCATGACACATCTGTATGATCATCGTACGACATATGATGTACATAGGCAAGTTTTGAGTTAAATGAAAATATATAATTTGTTATTGTCTTTTAATTTTATTTAATACTTATAAGTATAGGTTTACATTTGAGGATTTAATTATCAAATTGTGTAAAATGTCGACAAGTGATCGTATAACCTTAAGTCGGAAGTCATAATAATAAAAAAATATAAAAGTTGGCTAGCGAAAATAATGATGAATCCAATCTGCCTGTTTCAAGTCTCAAGACAAATATGTGTGTGTGTGTGTGTGTGGAGTATGAAATATGAAGGGAAACTTGCATTTAAGAAAAATGATATAATGAGACGTACAATGTATTGTTGTGAGATGTATATGTACGTACAATGGAAATAACAATTATGTACAATCTTAATAAATGGGACAGGAAGAACAATTTAGATGTGGACGTTGAACGTTAAATGTTACGTTAAATGCAGCTGCTCACGGCTACAAACTATACAACTACTTCCATAACTATGTATAAGGCCACGTACCAATTTCAGAACTTTTCAATTCTAAATATTATAAAACATCAATTTCTTTTTGACTTTTTCTTTTCACTGTCTGTCTCCTTTGATTCCCTTGTGTGTGTGACAACAATGTACGTAAGTCTATGAGTGTGTTTATATTTGAAGACTTTATAGCGTTCACAGGTCGCTTTTTTTGTTAAAGTCGGCCAGATGCATGCATCTTCACAAGTCTAAAATAAAGCTCTGTGTGTGTATAATATTGTATGACCAAAACTATACAACAACCAAAAAAAAATCTATTGATTCCCTTCCCTCTCCTTTTACTTTTAACTTTTGTGTGTATGTACTTATATATTCTCTTCCTTGTTTGACTTTTGTATATTTTTATTTTATAAACCATCATCATTCTCTTGATTGTTGCCATTCTAAATGGTACATTTTAAACGTGTGTAAGTACTAAATACACAGCACTCACTGTGCAAAGACTTTGTATTGAAGAAAAGAAGAAATGTTTCTGGCAATATTTCTATATTGAATAATGTTAAAGGTATTATAGTACGAACGTGCTGCTGCTATTGCATATTGTGTTCCTCGACGATACAAAGTTGGTGAATAATAGTGTATAAAAACATACATGTATACCTTTTTTTGATTTCAATGCCCTTTGAATTTTCATTCCCCAAGAGTTAAGTGTTAAATGATATGCGTATATAAGTATATATGTACTTACAACGTGCATGCATCTCCGCACTACATACATAGTAGTACATACTGACACAGGTATATACAGAATCAGTTATATCGTATCAAAATCACCACTGACGTAGTTTTTTTTTGTCCCTGATTTTAACCCTGAGCATTGTCCACTATAGTATACATGTATTGTTGTTTGTGAGATGGGTACGTACAAAATGGCCAAAAGCCTGGAGCAAACTTAAAAATCGTGCCTTATGACATAATAATACGGTTATATTGTAAGTTGTATGGGTAAAGTCCTCTTCTACGTCGTCGTCTTGAGAGTTTGTGTGTGTACCCAAATACTAGGGTCTAACTCTAACTCTAAATCTAAACACTACAATACACACAGGCTACACAGTTGGTTATGATTTTTTTTTTTGGTAATTCTCTGTGTGCTGTGTGTGTTGTTGCTTGAGGAGTACAAGAAAATTACCCAGCTCAAAGCTTCAAGCCCAGTACTAACTAAAGATAAGCAAACCATTAATATATATTGATACTCTGAGTTTTTGCTCGAATAGAGCTTTGACTATATACGTACACGAAATACAAATGGAGCTCTGACAGCTTGATTGCAACTTATTGTCTGCCTAATGGTCTTATATTCTTTATCCTGCAGCAAATAATATATCTGACTGAGCATGTACACGTATACACATGCATTTTGCTATAGTCTCTCGAGACATGATTATATTCGCCCTTTAAATTTTCAGAATCCCTTTGGTTTCATACAAAACTGAAAAATGAAAGAGAGGGGAAAAAACTTAAAACTCGTCATACAAAACAAAGTGGAATCACTTTCCCCCCATACAAACTTTGATTTTCTATTAAATTCTTTTTCGATTCGAATTCTGGAATTTCACTTTTACAATTTCCCTTGTATATTCTTATTAAAATTTTGAAAATATTAGCATCTAGATGTTTTAAATGAGTATAGTAGACATGTAGAATCTACAATTAAGGAATAACGGAATAGAATGGAATGGATGTCGGCGTAGTCACATATTCTGTTTTTATTATTTTCCTTATGCATATTTATAACAGTCAATGTTAAATTATAATTATTATACATCATGATACTAATTAAGTAGGCACAACCATTTAAACTGAATAAAAATTGTTTGTTGTAGATTGTACGCGTTTTTATATATATGCATGTAGATTGTCAATAAACGTCAAAAAAATGCCATATTAATTTGGCAAGAAAAGTATATAGGTAAAAATTAGGTAATATAGTAGTAATAATAATAATAATAATAATAGTATTATGTATAGGCTTTGGGAGTCATTATTTGAAGTGAAAAACAGTTGACATTTTTTGATTGAGTTTATAGTTTAGTGAACAATATAGTTATATAGTAAAAGATTGAAATATCTATATATATCGAAAACATATATTATATTACATTTTGTTTTTTTTCCTTCTTCTCATTCTCTTTTTTATACATTTGTACATATAATATAATACATTTCGACAGACATAATAAAAAAAAATTGTGTTTTATTTTAATATTTGTAAATAAGTTCAATTAAGTAATAGCGTATGCATATGTAGGTATATTATTATGATACATTATAACGAAGGTCAGCAACAGGTCATCAATGTAGTCTCGACTATATATGTATTATGATTACATAACATAAAATCTTGTATCATTACTTACTTATTATTGCTTATCGTTTCTTTCATTCTCTCTTCTATTTTCTTTGTTTTTGTTTTTTGGACAATAAATTGATCAGAATTTCGTTTCTGCATATAATAATGATAATAATAAGTAATGATATAATACTCACTTAAAACGTACAGTACATTATAGATAAATAAATTAATCACATTCATAGTATGTAGTTGAAACAAAATACAAATATATATATAACATTATAATAACAAATAGCATTACTTACTTACTTTTTTTGTATTTAAGTAAATAACAATCAAGTTAAAAATAATAACAACATTGAATATCATAGCGCACGGTGCCTACATCTAACTTGGTCATAACATAATGGCTTTTTTTTTGTTGAACTCGAATAAATTTTTTTTTACCCCCCGGGCGATTTCCTGTTTCATCTTCCTCCTTTTCATTGCTTTCTCTCTCTCTCTCTCTCTCTCTTGCCAGAAAAACCGGGCCTGTCGCTTTTTGTGTAATGTACATAACAATAATAGTACTTAATAATAGTAATGATTGCTTACAATATCCATACATTTATATCATCTACTGTTATTATTTTTATATTTAAGTACATGAAGACGTAATGATTGGTCAAAAAAACAACAAGGAGATATTTGGATAACACGTAGTAATTGGTTTTCATTTAAATATAAAAACAATAAAATTTATTTATGGTTATTGTTATTTAAAAACAATTAAAAAAAACAAACAATTAACAATCAAATTCATCAACAAGATTTTGTGTATCTTTGCCTGTATCTTCACTCGGCTCAAATTGTCGTATTTGTATTTGTGGCGATGAGCGTTGAACAACGGAGCTCGGTGGAAGAATAGCAATATGAGGAGGAGGACTAGTCGAACTACTACTACTACTTTGATGTTGTTGTTGCTCGACTGCTTCAAACATTGGATTTGAAAAGTCTCGGGACTTTAAATCAACTTTAGTCTCGGCACTTCCGGCTGCCGTCGTTGTTCCTGATGATGGATCCTATAATAGCGCAAAATAAAATAAAATAAAATAAAAATATTAAACCACAAGAAATTACATGTATACAATGTAGTATAGTAAGTGACTTTGAAAAAATGATAAAACTCAATTCCACTTACATTAACAAATTCGACATTGCTGCCTTGACGGAAGCTGACGGAAGATCCGAGTCCTTTGCCAATAAAATCACCCCTTCGTTTTAAAAATATGTAAAAGGCCCCCCCACCTAAACTTAATAATAGAATAAGAACTAGCGGTATGGCGACTGCAGCGGGTGAGACCCCTGCATCAGGATTTATTCTTCTTCTCTGTACATGTTCTGCACACGTCTGTCCTACATAATCTTCTGGACATACGCAAGTGAGTACTTCTTCTTCGTATTTGCACGTTCCCCCATTATTACAAGGACAAGGTGATGGCTGTGGTTTCTCTCTCTCGAAGGCTATGCATTTCAAACAAATTGTATTTTTTTAATTATGCAACTCCATATTTGTTTTTTTTAAAAAAGCACTGAAAAATGAAAAATAGACTTACGAGCATCACAGATGGAGAGAGATCTCTCACGGAAAATACTTCCCTCCGGGCAAGCACACCGAAACACGCCGTTCGGTATGAGTAGGCACAAATGTGAACAGTCTGATTTTTTACAGGGATTATACAAGCTGCTATTGTATTTTAATGGATGGTACACTGAAAGAATGTAAAAAAAATCAATCATTAATGAATTCTACTTCCTTGTATAGAATAAAGTAATCAAAATATACGAATAGTTTCACAAATTACCTTTGACATTGGTAGGATTCACAAGATCTTTCATAACAGACACTGCAACTCCTATTTTGAAAAAGAGAGAAAGAAAATTAATCAATATATTTCTGAATCAAAAATGCTGCAATTGTTTTTACAATTAAAATACGAAAAATTATGACATCAAATTGAATTCTAAAAACTTACCCCGTCCAAATTTGTCCTGTTTGAGCAATTCTCCAGTTTCTTTGGTCACCCAGTACATTGAAGACTCAAAAATGTCCAATGAAATAGGATGGCGGAGAGCATCCGATTGAAGAATAGTAACTCGATTTGCACCATTACGATTTATGGACTCAATCTTGGATAATTTCGTGTCCACCCAATAAATTCGATGATTATTCTGATAGTCGATTGTCAATCCAGTTGGTGATCTTATTGACGAGTCACTGATTATAGGATGTCTCTTTGATCCATCCAACCATGACGATTCAATCTGAAACGAAATTAATGTGGATTAGAAATCAGTGTTATTAAAACGAATACACGGAATACATTTAGTTAATTGTATTCTCATTTTGATGTTATTCTTACTTTGGGCACGCTACCACTATCAGACCAAATCATAATTCCTAATTCAGGGTCCAACGCAAGAGAACTGACAACTTCCAGATTGTTCAAAATGATACTTCTTCTATACCGTCCACCACCATCACTGACCATGACTCGTCCTTTGGGTTTTGATCCAGAACGATCTGTCTCACCCCAATAAAGATTGCCACTAACCCAATCAACAGCCAGGGTACTGACTTTGGCAAGAGACTTGATTTCAAGATCTTGACCGAACCCGACTTTAGCACCAGCTTTCACACCAGGAATCCAGCTCCTTTTAATTGTTTTTTGATAAGAGTCTGCATAGTAAATCATATCTCCCACCCAATCTACACTCTCCACTCTTCCTTCTCCAACTATTAAATCTTGATCATGAATTCCAATGGATCGAATCTCAGGTCCATTTGCAAGTAAAAGTTGTAATTGAGTGTCGTCCTCTGCACGGCAAATACCATTACTGCCCGGCTCGGCACGAAATCCAGGAAGACAAGAACAGTTATAGAACCCTTTGAGGTTTGTACATACTTGACTACAGTTGTTGGAGACCTCACACTCATTCACGTCCTCACACATTTTGGGATTCAATTTACTAGCAATGTACCCTTGATTACACGTACAAATGTAACTTTTGGTCAAATTGAGACAGTGATGCTCACAGCCACCATTCTCCATGCTGCTACAATGTAATTTCTCATGACATCCAAGTTCATCACTAGCATCTCCGCAGTCATCCTAAAGGAACAAAGTATTTACATGCAATTAGAATATAGAATACATAAACTGTTCATAAACATATATATGGCATGTACGAAATTAGGATGACAAAAATAAATGAGAGCTGAAACTTTACCTGTTTATTACAAACAGCCGATTTTTCGATGCATTTCTTATTAGCACATCTGTATTCTCTCACGGGATTACAAGGTCGTACTACAGGAGTACACAGGCTCACATTGTTCTCATCGGAAGCGTCCTATTGAAATTCAGTCAATAATATTAGTTAAATTATAATACTTCACTTGCGCGATATTTTAAATATTAAACTAGATGGGTAGCCCGGGAATACTTTATCCATCCGAAACTAACTAGTTTGGTGACGCATCAAATTATCTGCCATTTGAAAACAAAACTTTCGAATGCGGTTCAGTAGTTTCGGAGTAGAAGCTTTTGGACATACACACAAAGGCTAGAGGAACACTAGAGATAGGATGTGTATAGTTTGGCAAACTAATGAATGATTAATTAAAACTAATTAACATGGCTCACATTGCAATTGTTGACACCGTCACAGACTTGATATCTCGGAATGCATTTCTTATTTGCGCATTGGAATCGATGAAGTTTGTCACATGTAAAGTCCTTGCAAATCTCAATCTTCTCGTCACTACCGTCCAAACAATCATCCGTTCCTGTGTATTCCAAAATAAATAAGTTAGAATGTATACTTAGACTACTAATTATAATGAATTAAGCTTATATAGTATAAAACTTGTTTTAGGTAGCTCACCATCACAAATATCACTGTGAGAAACACAGAGATGATTGTCACATTCAAATTTCTCTTTTGGACAATATTTCCCATCCGGATAACGAGGTGGACAGTGAAGTTCATCACTAAGATCATGACAGTCTCTATCCCCGTCACATTTGAAATGGCTAGCAATACAATGGCCAGAAAGACACTGGAAGTGTGTAGCAGGGCATGTAAAGTTTTGACAATTCAACTCATCCGAACCAATTCCTTCATCTCCACAGTCACTGAAAAATTTAACACGAGTTTATTATTATTAATATCGTTTATTTGATTTGAGCAAGGCACCCCTCTACATGTTTTATTAGTACTTTAAAAACTTACTTGTCATGATCGCATCTCCATCTATTTGGCAAGCATTTTCCATTGCTACATTTAAATTCGGATTCTGAGCATTCTCTGTAACTCTTGCAAATTTCGGGGGACTCGTCGGAATTATCACCGCAACTGTACAAAGGAAAGAAGGATATAAAAATGAGTTTCTACAGTCGAAAAAAACAACAACTTTAATTCCCATATACTCAAAAAAAAACCTTACTCATTTTCAAAATCGCAAGTCCATCTGTGAGGGACACAGCGTCCATTGCGACAAGCAAATTCTTTCTCGGGATCACATTTGACACAATTCTCTGCTTGTTCATCAGCTCCGTCACGACAGTCCGGCTTTCCATCACAAAACAGCCAATCGGGGATGCAACGGTAGTAACCCCAAGTTGGACATCTTCTCCATCCGAGAGTACAATTCCGATGTCTGCAGATGTGGGCGGGTTCGTCTGATTCGTCCCCACAATCATTATCAAAATCACAGTACCACAGCTTTGGTATGCACCTTCCATTTTTACAAGAGTATTCCGTTTCCGAGTCACAAGTTCTGTTGTGGCAAACTGCTGGATCTTCGTCACTTCCATCAGAACAGTCACTATCTCCATCGCATTTCCATGCTTGTAATATGCACTTTCCAGTTTTCTTGCACTTGAATTCATTTTCTCCACAAGCATGGTCACAATTTTCTTCATCAGAGAGATCTCCACAGTCGTCCTGAAAATGAATAACAAGTCCATATTAATATTAATATTATTTCGGATTTCAATACAAATCTTTTTGATTTAATTGAAACTCTGTTATTGTATTTACCTGGCCATCGCAAATTAATGTGGGGGATGTACAATTCTGATTTTTGCACTGGAATTGTCCATTTTTGCAAACTCTCTTGGGACAATTGAGTTCATCCGAGCCATCTAAACAATCCTTCTCTCCGTCGCCTGTTAAAAAATGAATAAGGAAATTTTTCACAAGTTGTCAACCCCTATATAATGTAATATAATGTAACGTTTTTCATAAACAATAACTATTGTCATCGTTTGGATTTTTCAAAAAAAAAAAGGACTTACATTTCCAGTAGAAAGGTACACATTTGTCATCACCATTTCCACATCTGTGCATTCCTCCAGTACAGTTACTAATACAAGTACGATTATCAAAAGTGATAAAGTTGTTGGGACATAAACAGGAATGGTCCACATGATCTCCGACATGCTTCAAAAGACACAAATGACTGCAACCTCCATTATTAATTTCACAAGGATTGGGCACTCTGAGTTGTTCCATTGGGTGATAAATGTGAAGATCATAAGGACGATGTGTTGTATTTCTCAGGATGGTCCAATCACTTCCATTAAATTTGTTTGCTTTCAAAATGGCTTTCAAATTCCAATCCGTGTAGTACAAGTCATCACCAAAAAGTCCAAGAGCAAAAACATGGGGTACATGATGTCCTTTGAGTACAGTAGTTCTCCTCCCACCATCCAAATCACAAGAGTCAATGTAGTCCAAATGAGCATCCGCAAAGAAAAGTCTATCATTGATATAATCCAGAGCTAGGGCATTTGGCCAAGCAATTCCATTCTCCCAATTGAGTATCATTTTGAATTCACTTCCGTCCATATTCATTCGTCCAATGTATGCTTGAAGATGCCAGGATGTGTAGAATAGATAACCACGGAGGGGATGAACAACAACAGCTCTTGGGTCACTTATTCCAGATTTCAAAGTTTTCCTATTTGTTCCATTCAATTCTGCAACTTCCAAGGATTTTGAATGTCTATCCAACCAATACAATTTTCTTCCAATCCAATCCAAAGCCATTCCTTCCAAACCATGAGTTTCATGTTTAATCACAGATACTTTCTCATTTGACCCAATTTTAGACTTGTAAATTACTTTGGCAGTCACTGTAAAGAATTGCACAATAAATTATTATTATATAGTTAAAAATGAATTTACATAGATCTCACACAGAATGCAATGAAAATACATATCACATATGATTAATTTTTTTAAGCTCTTACCATCAGCAAAGTAAATGGTCTCATCAATAATATCATAGTCCAGGGCGACAACATTTCTCAAATCCTGATGAACTGGTACGTAGTGTTTGGCGTCTAAACTCATGTTCCTCACATAGTACTTGTTGGTAAATATCAACCAGGGCTCAATGTTGTCCAGTCGTTTGCATTTATTGTTTATTCGACTGAAATATGTATCATTACATTTACAGTAGAAGGAACCTGGTGTATTCACACAGTATTGTGAACAAGCGCCGGGAATAAGACATTCATCAATATCTCCGCAGGCTTTCCCATCTGGTAAAAGTCTGTGGTAAGAATAAAACAAAAGGAAATGCATAAATAAAATGTCAACTAATACATTGATGAATAACAATAAATATACAACATACACCTAAATGAGTAATTTCTTACTTGTATCCCTCATTGCATTCGCAATAGAAACTAGTTGGAGTATCAACGCATTTGTGACCACATTGATTTGTTTCTACTGACAAACATTCATCGACTCCACAATGTAATGGTTCGTCCGACTCATCTCCACAATCAGTCACTTTATTGCACACAAGAGCAGAATCGATACAATTTCCATTGTTACATTTGAATTGAGTGGTAGGGCAACTGGTGTCATTCTTGGGTGGACAGTGTTTTTCAAGCTCGTCAGAACCGTCCCCACAATCATCCTTTTTGTTTTTAAAAAAAATAATCATGATATTGATTGAAATAGCCCAATCAGTAATACAATAAACAAACAAGGAATTTTTCAAAGTTCAGCATCTCTCCTTAATACTCATTATGAAAAAAGACTCACCTCGCCATCACATCTAAATGAATCTCGGACGCATTTAAAATTGTTACAAGCAAATTGAGTTGTAGAACAAGTCGGATATTTATCTGAGCAAAACTTTCCTTCGTCTGAGCCGTCACCACAATCACTATATAGAAAGGGAGAAAAGGGGAACGTTTGAATATGTTGATAAAAATGATGAAACTGATTTAGGTATTATAATTATCAACCAATATTTTTCAAATAAACAAAACTCACTTGTCTAAGTCACATTTCCAAACATTATTGATGCAGCGACCGTTTGTGCATTGGAATTGGTCGTCAGAGCAAGGAGCAGGAGATGGGCAGTTATGAGCTGCAGATTCGTCACTTCCGTCAATGCAATCCTTTAAAATTTGTCAAAATCGTGAGTAAATACATTGTAGTACATTATTTGTAAATTGAATTTGAATTTATTAAATGACAAAAAAAACTTACTGGATCTCCATCGCACATCCATTTCTGTAAAGCACATCGATTAACGATTAGTTTTTATATTATAAACCTTTCAATTTTAGTTGTTTTTATATTGTAGGCTTGTGGAATTTTATTTTACAAATTAAAATGAATGTATATATATATAGTATTACCTTTGGAATACACTGTGATCTTCCCCACTTTTTATTGTCTGGACAATAGATCTCCGTAGCATTGTCACACTTTCGGTTATTACATTGATGAACAGCGTCGTCTTCATCACTTCCATCTTGACAATCATTATCAGAATCACAGATATACATCCTTGGGACACAATTACCATTTCCACACGTGAATAAATCTCCAAAGCAAGTTTTCCCTTCAGATTTACAATATTCTTTTGGTTCATCTATATAACGACAATACAAAACAACAAATTGTCAACAACGTTTCATGAAATGTTTGAAAATTTGCAAACACAGAATAACAAGTCGTACCTGCTCCATCACCGCAATCGTCATCTCCCTAGAAAACAAATTAAACATATTGTTAACAATCACAAGTTATTATCATTAATGATCTCATTCAATGAATCAAATCATTGAATGAATGAAAATCCAGACTGATCCAGTCTGGATTTTCCCATACATTTAAATTAAATTTATTTATTTATTAAATTATTTGGTGCTATGTAGCACCTTGGAATAGAACTTTGTTTTTGACCAAAATCATATCTTCTGATAATTCTGTACTTCGAAGAAAAATGACACCGTAAAACGTATTTACTCTCTTTTATTATTATTATTGTTATGATTTCTTGTTAGATAATAATAATATTAATTTTTTATTAAGAACTGGACGTAAGTACTAAAATTAATTTAAGTTCATTTATTTCGTATGGTAAGAAAAAAGAGACAAAAGCATGAAGTCGATTCGAATCAGGATTTATTCTTCTTCTTCTTCATTGGTAGAATCGTGTCGAATGACTGGAGTTTTTTGACCACGATAAAACATGACTTTGGGAAGTTTGTAGAATTTAACTACAGAAACAAAAAAAAAGTAATTGCATTTAAATTTGCCCAAATTAGATTTGAAAAATTCAAGTGTGAGCTAAAACGTTTAAATGAAATCTGACCTTTAGAGTCGGCAGCATAGATAGTTACTCTTTGACGGCTCCTTGCCAAACGGTCGAAATCGGGCTCGAAATTTGTTGTCATTGATTTGATGACGTTTTGAAGTTGCGATTCAGATAATAAGTGACGATATGGCTGAGCTTTCATTTTCTGAAAAACACATTCTGACAAATATGTTGAGCCAATGGAACAAGTTAGTTTTAGTGCAAGTTGGCGCAACTTGGGAAATTCTTCGTTGGATAAAGAATTGTAGAAATTCAACACATGTTGTTGTCGTCGCACACCATAATCTTTGTCCCGTGATCCTTTTGGTAATTCAATTTGACTGCATCTCCCTGTATTTTTTCTCGACTTTTGTATTTCCTTGCAAACGGCTCATTTCACCAGTATATTCCACAGGGCAAATTTGTTATGGTTATCTTAAAAGGATTTTTCATGAGTTCAAACTCAAAATCGTGTCTCTTAAAATCTTGAAATCTTGTCTCAAAGTTATTCTTTATCATGTTGAGCATTTCCAAGCTTGACTCTTTGGGGAATTGAGATGGAATATTTTCTTCAGATTCTTCTAATTCCTGCAAAGTTCTACAGCACTCAAAATTTTCAAAAGTTTCCCCAACGATCTGTGATGTGAGACAGTCCAGAAATTCAATAAATTTTTTAACCTGTTCGGCCAATTCCCAAACAAAATATCCTTGCTTGCATAACTTGAGATTGAGAATATTCAGATGTTTGAGGAGGTCAGTGATGAAGGCCAATTTCCAAACCCAAATTTCACTCTCAAGTTCTTCAATATGAATATTTCTTGTCTCCAAGAATTTTTTTATTGAGTCCCGAAGTTCAAAAAATCTTTCCAAAGAATCGGCAGATGAAAGCCATTTTATTTTTGGATAGGCCAAAAGTCCATTCGATGAAATACCTTCATCGCGTAGAAATTCTTTCAACTCTTGATTTCCAAACGTTGATTCGCGAATGGAATTAATAATTTCTAATGTTTTATCCATAACTTCCGAGTAGAGAATACAAAACATTCTGATGTACGATGCAATGAAATACCATTGGAAGTTTCCATCCATTTTCTCGGAAAACAGCAAAAATAAATCCCACAAATCCACTCAGTTCTCCAGTACAATTCGATGCTCCATCCGTACAGATACAAATTAATTTAGCGAGAGTGAGGCCATAATTTTCTTTTAAATTATGTATTACCTACAAAAAAAATTAATAATGATTATCATTATTATCTTTTTATTATTTTTAGAAAAATATAGAAACACATCTTTTTAGCGTTAGATAAATACTTACAATATCAAAAAGGTTCTTTCCCGTTGATGTAACATCAACATTGACAAGACAGAGAAGTTCCTCCGTCAAATTGAATTTTGAATCCATAGCTCGGATTATCACGACAAGCTTCTTTTGACCAAAAAAATCAGTTGAGCCATCCATTTGGAGTGCATAAAAGAGACATTCTTTTAATTTCCCCAAGAGTTGATTATTCAGATCTTCTCCTATGTCTTGAACTCGTCTTCCAATCACACATTCCGACAAAGTAGCGCTAGCAAATAAATCTTCTTTATCCAATTCAAAATCTTCATTTGCAAACATGAGACTTGTGTGAAAATGATCACCTATAGTGAAAGGAAGGCCTTTTTGAGCAATAAGAAATGCTATTTTAAAACTAAATCGCAGTGATTTGAATTCTAAAGATCCTGTTTGCACTTTTTCTTCTACAAATTTTAAATTCGCATCTCGAATTAGTTTCTCTACTAATTTGACTCGGTCCTCCTCAATAATATGTTGATATTTCTCTTCGTGTTTCCCTTGATAATGGTCAATTACAGCAGAAGACGAGTTTTCATAGCATAAATGCTGTTTACAGTCTGGAACAAGATAAAAGCATCCTCCATCTTCTAACGGAACAACCAAATAATCACAAGTCTCTGTTTCTTTGAAATTAAATATTCGTCCTCGTTCTTCATCACCACGAGCTCTGAGTTCAGTGTGTCTCTTTTCTTTTTGAGCTTCTTTTCCTGCTGCTGCTGACGATGATGATGAAGTTGCTGTTGTTGCTTTAGTCATATTGTGTTTTAATCTTATAATTTCTTTGATTTTTTCGTCAAAACTCATATTTTTAGGAGGATAGTTTGGATGATTAACTTGATTATGAGATCGAATCGTAGAATTTGAGAAGCGAGGAATTGGGGTTGAACAATGTAAGCATACTGCTTCGTTATTAATTTGTACGACAAAATTCTCAAAAGTCCAACGAGCATTGAAATTTCTATTCTCTTTTTGATGACCAATATCTTCAGTATGTTGTAACAATAATTTTAAGTTTTCGACTCTTTGTTCTCGTTCTTCAGATGTGAGATTCCATTTGTCAATGTCCGTTTTATGATTTGCATAATGTTGTCTAAAAGCTGAACTATCTTGACAACTAAATACTTTTTGACACATAAGACAGACATTATAGAGAATCCCGTTAACCGTGTGTTCAACAAAAAAAAACTCGACTTCCCAACTTTTGTTGAAATTCTTGACATGGCTTGGAGTGAAGATTTTACTCGCCTAATAAAAAACAAAAGAAACGTAATAAATATCATATGTAAGTACAAATATGTAATAAAATAATGAATGATGGATCTTATCTAACAAGAAATCATAACAACAATAATAATAAAAAAAACTAAATACCTTTTTCGGTTTTGTCATTCTTCTTTCGAGTCAATTCCATTAAATGACCCAAATACAACAGTCAAGGAACAAGCTAAAGAAAAAAAAAGAGTTGTGAAAAGTCTTGTACGAGTTTTTGCATGATAAAATACCCAAAATTAGTCAAAATAATAAAATGTAATGTTTAATACTTAATAATCGAAAAATAAATACTCACTTGTAACCCTGCGGCTTAGCAAAAACTATAGTACACAATTATCAGAAGATAATTGTCAACACAAAGACAATTTTGGTCAAAAACAAGGTTCTATTCCAATATTGGTATTTAGATAATATAGCCACAACAGGCAAATGTAGATTAAAATGATCCAAAGCATGCATGCTCTGGATTCTGCATCGAAAATGGGCCACTCGGGATTTGTGTGTAACAGACAGTGAAAAATGGTACTGCTGCTACTGAATTTTTTGTAATTGATCGATTAAAAATTGGGAAAAATACCGTGATACTAAAATACGTGAGGAATCATTTCATTGAATGAATCAAATCATTGAATGAATGAAAATCCAGTCTAGATTTTCCCATACACTTAAATTTAATTAGTTAATTTGTTAAATTATTTAATTATTTCAATCGCTTAACGATTGATTTAATGATCATGATTATAATAATAGTAAATTTCCCACATCACAGTGCCAGGTGGCCGGAATACAGCGATGATTTGGACACCGGAATGAATTGCTTGGGCATTGTCTCTTGGAGCAATGCAGAGGGTTCTCGTCACTGTTGTCTCCACAATCACTGAAAAATTGAGATGAATAGGTTTATTAGTATTTTTACTATTTTTATTCAAAATTGTACTAGCACAACAAATAGGAAGGAGAGGGGGGTACTTACTTGTCGCCATCACATAGCCAAAAGGGCTCGACACAAATGTTGGTTGATTCACATGGGAGATGATTACTTGGACAATGCTTTGTGATGTTTTTGCAGAGATTTGCAGACTCGTCAGATGTTTTGTTGTCCTGTTGAAAATATTGGCAATCATTAATACAATAAGTCTTTTAATTTTAGTTTCGAGATCATACCCAGTGGGTAGAATATATTTTTTTAATTATGCACACGTTCTCTATGAGTGACTTGAAAATGAGAATTCTATTGCTGGAACTAGAAGCAGAGTAATTTTCTGTCTTTCGTGTGAATATACCTGACTAAAACTTTATTATAGTTTTATTACAACTCGGTTTTCATCAATTTCAGTGGAATTTAAGATACTATATAGTCTGGCATTAAAAGTTCTCGATAAACTACTGGAATCTAACCCAAAAGCGTTTGAAGGTGAAGCCAGAAAACTTTATCCAAATTCAAATGTGGAAAATCTACTGGATAACTCCAAATCCCGAAGAACCTTGAAAGCTAAATTGAAAAGAGATCTGGGATATCAACAATATCAAAGACCTCCGGCCATCTGGGCACACCAATAAATCCTCCAAGAGTAAATTAAATCGTTCTGGCTCAAACTTATATCGTATCATATGGAATGAATCCTATAATAGTACTTATAATCATTATTAAAATTAATTATAAATACTTTGCAATCCGAGTTTCCATTACAAACTTGTGCCTGGGGTATGCACCGATGATTGGCACAAGTGAATTCTCCTTCCGCACAGTTAGGGTAATTGCAACCTTCCTCGTCCGATAAGTCACCACTATGTTTGAAAATAAAATAAAATATGTTTGAATCAGCTTTTCGAATAAAATAAACCCGAATTTTAAAAAAAATTGTTTACCAGTCATTCTCGTGATCACATCTCCAGCTAGAAAATATGCAACGACCATTTTTGCATCTGTATTCATTCACTCCACAAGTATGGAAAGTACAAAATTTGGGTTCTTCATCACTGCCATCACCGCAATCATCCTGAAATAGACCAAGTTACAATCAATATTCAAGTATACCGTTGATATTTACACTGATTACTTTATATATAAGCAGTCAAAAAAATAATTTACCTCTCCATCGCAAGCCCAGAGTCGAGAAATGCACTTTCCATTGGCACATGCATATTTATTTCCATCACAAGTATTGTTCCCGCTCACACACATTTTCCCTTCATTGACTAATTTCAAGTCGGGTGGACATTTACACTCGGCAGTTCCATTTCCAGCTGGATGACAACTGTATGCACAGCCTCCATTGTTGATCTTACAAACATCGACGGTACAATTTTGACGACTACGAGAATAAACTTGAATGTCTCTAGGACTCTCATCCAGTCTCTTGACGATTTCCACCATTCCAGCTCCAGTATGTTTCTCCGCCCGATAGACTCCTCGTAATTGCAAATCAGTCCAGAAAATCCAGTCACCAAATACAGTAATTGCAAATGGATAAATGGTGGCTGTTATCAAAACTTCTCGGTTCTTTCCATCCAAATCCGCTCTTTCAATTTTCTCTCGTACAGCATCCGTCCAGTAGATTTTATGATCTTCATAGTCAATTGCCAATCCAGATGGTTGTGTCAAATTTTGAGAAACTATTACTTTTTTATTTGTTCCGGCCATGGATGCACTGTAAATTTTCCCTGATGTTCCGAAAAGACCCCAATCAGTAAAGAAAAGAGTTCCATTGCAAGGATGTACAACAATAGCTCGGGGACGATCAACGTGAGCAATCATTACGATTTTCGATCCATCCAAATTCATTGCATAAATTGAAGAATTGGCTGAGTCAGTCCAGTAGATTTTGTCATGAACCCAATCATAAGCGATTCCTTCGGGATTGATGCTCTTGTTCAAAACAACTTGAAGGGTATTGATTTGACCGCCTTTAATAACAGAGATGGATGCTTCAGGTCGAATTTGAGTAAATATTAGTTTGTCATCAGCATAGTCAAAATCCAGTCCAACCACATTGGTTAAATTGACCTGTTAAAATAACAAAATAAATCATCGTCACAGAATGAGCATAAACTTCATGAGCAATATATATAGAGGATAAAATTACAAAAAAAAATTGCATGTTTTTAAAAAGTGAATTCGGACACTCACGATAGGAACAAAAGGAACTTCATTTGATTTTGGATCAATGTTAACACTTCGGATTTCACTTCTAGTCGTAAAGACAACATATTCATCCACTGGAGCACAAGTCATTCTATTTTTCAATTTCCCCACAGCACAATCACATCGATAGCTCATACTACTTCCGGGCATGGCAAAACAGAGCTGGTCACAATTCTCATAACCATTTTGAGAATTGCATGGATTATTTGGAACTTGAGGTTGAGCAGTCACATCAAAGACAGAAATATCTCGTAAATTACCAACATTTGTTCTCACATTTACTTTAGTTGAATTGATTGATTTCCCCGTCTGAAATAACCCAAAAACATACAAATATTATAGACCATATTTATTTTGTATTTAAAAACAAAAAAAAACTGAATGATACTTTCATATTTACATGTAATGAATAGTTATACCTTGAAAACTCCTCCGAGATTTTTATCACCCCAATACACATCTGATTTAAAGATGGCGATTCCCACAGGACTGGGTAATCCAGATTTGAAAACTACACGTCCACCTCCATTCCATCCAATTTTCTGAATCACATCCACGTAGGCATCCACCCAGTACACATCATAATTCTGCATGTCAATGGTCAAGTCCTTGGGATTAGAAATTCCGCTGGTCACGATCGCAGTCCAATTGGAACCATCAAGATAGGCTTTTCCAATTCTTGGGAATTGTCCGTAGTCAATCCAATACAAAAGTCTTTTGATAGGATTCACTGCCAATTCTCGTGGTGAATCATTCACTTTTTTCACAAGGACCTTCCGATTACTTCCATCCAATTTACAAACTTCCAAGAACGTCTCATGAGGGAAAGCATTAGTAAAGTAAATTTGATCTGAGACCCAGTCAATGGCCAGTCCACGAAGACCATTTGAACCAATACCAGTACTGATGACATGAGTTAATTCTGTTCCGTTTGGTCGAATTCGATACATTCCATTCCATGTTGGTCTACTAAAGTCTACCCAGTAAATCCAGTTTTTAGTAACATGAACATCCGTATGAAGAATATTGTGATCAGATCCTATATAAAAAAAACCCAAAATAAAAAAAGTAATGATTAATTTTCAATATAGACAAGAGTCGACGTATTTTTTTTCAATTTCTGTCTCTATATAATTGGTTAATTCTTATTTCATGAATGTTTTACCGTAAATTGGAACCATGGCTTCACTTGCATCATCGACATTGAATCCTCGAATACGATCTTGTTGACTGACGACCATGAAACTCTTTTGTGGACTACATGTTGTTTCACTTGTACTGCGATAACCAATGCTGCAAATACATTTCCTTCCACGATTGTTTGAAGGCACACAAATTTGATCACAAGCACCATTTGTAGCCAAGCAAATGTGATTCGTTCCTGAAAATATTACAATACAATAAAAACACATGAACATATATAGAGCTATAAACGCAAATCAATCAATGTGAATATGTGGAAATTCAAATGGAAAAATAAGACAAATGTAATAAATCCGCTAGAGGAAACTTACCACTTCGCTTTCTAAAGATGGTTATGGCTTTTAGTTCCAATTCATTTTCTTTGATGACTTTGTAATTTTCTCCAGTGACATCCACCCGTGCAACTTTCTCAAAAATTGGATCAACAAAATATAGACGAGAGTCGTAGACACCTATGCTGACAGGAGAAGAAATTCCTTGAGATTCGGACAGGATTGTTTTTCTATTTTGACCAGTTCCATCTTTCACGTCAATTACTTCAATCTATAGAATAATAAAATAATACAAAAATGAATGAATCCGAATTTTTGCAAGGAAAGGAGTTCTTTCGCTAAAATTCTTTTTTAAAAAAATTGCTCAAACAAATTTACCATTCCTGGGGATGCGCTGGAAAAGTAAAGCATTTTCTTTTCCAAATCCAAACTCATACTTAGAGGATTCTTCACAGTTGTAACTAGAAAAGAAATGAGATGTTTGAATGAAATTTTTTAACAGTAGTCAAGTACATAATCCAAATAGCTTTTACAGTGTGTCTCAACTTACTGACGACTGGATTTGAACCGTCCATGGAAGCAGCACCAATTTTTGAAGGAATCCCAAGTCCACCCTCGTCCAACCAGTACAATTTCCTAAAAAAAAAAATATCATCAATAATACCTTTATAAATATTTTCCCACCAAACCTTCAGAAAAAAGGAACAAAACAAAATTGTATGCAATATATATAGGATTCAAATTTTTGTTTACCCTTCTAATGGATCCAGACAAATGACTCTTGGTTTCATCACACCAGTTTCATTTCCGCCCAGACTTGACAGTATAATTGCTCTGTACTTGTTCTTCCCATCAATTTTGATGAGCTCAATATTTGAATTTTCTTTGTTGCCAATGTATAGATTTCTTCCCAGCCAGTCAAATGCAATTGTGTATGGTGATCCAATCACTCCTGGATCAACGCTTTTATCCAGTAATTTTGTGCGATTTCCAGTATCCATATTTAATTTGAAAATTGTTCCCTGAAAAAATACCAAGTTGTTATTATTGTAGTTTTTACTTAATTCCCAGTCGACAATGAAAACTATTAAAAAAAACTATTGTGCAACATACATTTTCATCTTTTCCTTCAACCCAATAGTACTCGTGCATTTTCCGATCAAAGTCAATCACACGTCCATTTTCGACTCCAACACTAAAAGAATACAATAAAAACAACGTATTTATTGTACTTTCTTTACGCCATTAGTTTTTCAAAGTTATAAAAGGCTTTGTAAAAGTTAATTAACTTACATTGGATTGAAATAGCCACTACTTTCTTCAGCTAGTGAGACATCAACAATTTGAGAGCCTTTAATAATCATGAGGTAAGGTGTTTCTTCTTCTACACAATTTTTCTTGTTTTCAAGATGGAATCCAGGACGGCAAAGGCAAGTGAATCCAGACTAAAAATGAATGAATTCACACGTTATTTCTCACATATGTTTCTCATTTGTAAAAAGATTAAATTGTAGGAAAATTTCTTTTGATTTAATCAAACATTATGAACCTTTTGTGTAGGGGAGAGTAGACAAATTTGACTACAACCAGCATCCTGACAAGGATTGGGATACTTGGGTTGCAAACTTGGATGATGGACATGAATAGAGAGTGGTTGACTCACAACATGATGAACAACAGTTTGATTATTTCCATGATATTTGTGAGTGGATAAAATCTAGTAAAAATTTAGAGATAATATTTTGATTATCATTAGATACATTATACCAAGTACTTAACAAAACATACACACTGACATGACTATAATTTAATTTATCATATTTGTTATTTTGCTTACTCTGTTCAGCTGCCTGTCAGTCCAGTAGAGCAAATCTTCGAATAGTGTCAAGGAATGAGCATGAAGTAGATAGTGACTGGATGCCAGAACTTGTCTTCTTCCAGTACCATCGTAATTACAAAAGTCAATGTAATCCAATTTGGAATCAGCAAAGTACACTCTTTTGTTTGGCAAATCCAGAGTCAAACCATTTGGCCAGTAAATTTTTGTTGTGATAATTGTGGATCTGTTCGTTCCATCCAAGCCAACACGCTCAATCCGAGGATTTTCGCCCCAGTCTGTCCAGAACAACCAGCGGGCACTAAATTACAAGAAATTAAAAGAAGGAAAGAACAAATTAGTCACATTATTAGTCCATGTATAGATAGGAAAGAAACAAAATATTGATATACATTACAGCTAAAATTCATTCATAAATATATTTTTCTTACTCTGGACTCGGATCAATGACAATACCACGAGGTTGTGTAATGTTCTTATTCAAAAGAATGACACGATGTTTCCCATTTTCCTGACAAACCTCCAATGTATGTAATCGGCTGTCCACCCAGTAAATATTTCTGGCAATCCAATCAAGTGCGAGCCCTTCAACGAGGTCCAGACCAGTCGAGACAACCTATACAATATCATAAATTCACATTCATTTCAAAAGTGGTTTTAATTTTAGCTCATAGGGCAGATAGATGTGTACAGATGTTTAGTTCAATATACCTCAACTACTTCAGCGCCCTTCTCCATTTTCAAAATCTTCTTCAATTTCATGTCACTCCAGTAAATGGCTCCGGTGGCCATGTCGCTTGTCGTGGCTACAACATTCTCTACAACCACTGGCACTCTTTCAATACTATGTTCATCCAAATCACTCACAAGAATGCTCCTTCTATTACTGATGACTAAGAAAGCATCACTGTGATTAACTGCTTTACAAACATGTTTATCCGGTTCAAGAATATATCCTGTGGAGCAAGAGCACGAGTAGCTTCCTTTTTCGTTCACACACTTTTGAGAACATTGGAATAATGTACACTCATCAAAGTCTGTACAGAATGTTGTTGAATTCTTTTCCAAAACTTCTCCTTTGGGGCAAAGACAAAGTGGTCCTGTCGGTGTTTGCGTACAATTTCCAGATGAACAAGTAACTGGACCACATTCACTCAGATCACACGCTGGCCCTTCGTCTGCTCCATTCGGACAATCCAATTTCTTATCACACACTTGAGTAACATTGACGCATCTATTGTCAAATATAGTGCAAATCAGTTAATTCATGTAACACTTACATTGTAATCATTTAGACAATAAGCAGTTATGAACAAAAGAATAGATAATTACCGTCCAGTTACGTTGGGACAAGCCCACTCTCCACTTGCGCAAGTGAAAACTTTCTTACAAGCATGGACAGCCGAGTCTTCATCCGAATTATCCCCACAGTCATCCTAAAATATTCAAGGTTTACAGTTTTTTTATTACGTGTACTATATACACATCCATCAGCAATCGAAGAAAAATATGAATAGAAAGTGGGGGAAACTTACCTCTCCATCGCAGATATACGCCGTGTGAACGCATTTATTGTTCTGACATTTGTAGTAACCAGCTTGACAGGGTTTCTGATGACAATTGAGGGGCTCATCCGACTTGTCCTATTGAAATAATTTTTTTGATAATTAATATTAATATGCTTCCGAATTTGAATTTGTATTGTTGAATTTGAGAATAGGAATTACCACGCAATCGCTAGTGCCGTCACATAACCAAGACCGTGGAATGCAGATCCCTGATTTTTGACATCTATAAATTAAATTATTAAACCGTAATCACAAACTTGCTCTATTATCAGTAAAATTTCATAACAGAGTCAGTAATCAGTGACATTACATTTCCCTGCTGCTCTGATTTCAAAATAAAAATCTTATCGTGTAGGAGGTCACTCTACACTAGTTTGGTGTACGACCCAAGAGAATTCCCCGACTCGTTCTCCAAGGAAAAAATGGTAATTATTCTATTAACATTGGAGAGATAGGGCAAATACTTTTGGAAAGTAAGAAAACTTTTGGTATAGAGTCTGGAAACTTCTCAAGTGGTCATCTGTGATACTCACGTCGGTTTTAAATTAATTTTAGTTTAGCATGACGGATTCTAACTTCTTGGTTTTTTTGTTGTGGTGTCAACCCCATCGGGTCAATTTTACGAGTAAAAATTTGAAATGATTCCCACAGGTAGCCAAATATTTTATAAATCGATATGTCTTCACGTATCTGTGATTATACTTACTGATTTGATCTGGACTATTTTCTATACTGTTTTGTGTTTTCTATCACTGTTTTCTATACTTGCTGTAGAGATCAAACCGCTAAGCATAATCATATAGACACCCAAATTGAGTCAAATCCAATCAATTTAGAATATACCCGACTACCTCTGCGAACTTTTCAGATTTTTGCTCGTAAAGTTGGTACCCATATTCTAAAATACCTGGCAGAAAAATCTGAAATTAATTCAAAACCGACCTGAGTATTCCAGAAGACCCCTTGAAATTTTTCAAGTGGTTTCTACACCAAAATTTTCCCTCAGGAAGAAAATCCAAAGTTAGTATTTGCCATATCTTTCTCATTGTAAGATTTTTCGTTCCGATTTTTTCCGGGGAACTCTCTTGTGTCCTGAATCAAACTCGTGTCGATAGAGACCTCCTCTACGCGATAGACTTTTTTTATTTTGAAATCATAGTAGAAGGGAAATCTATAATGTCTCTGATCCCTGCCTTAAAGAGGCATATGCTCCTTTGCTGCATGAGTAACTTTTACACACAAAACTTCAAACTTAAATCATCTACAAATGCCAGAATGGTTAGTTTTTTTATGAAATTCACAATTACCTGAATTGCTTCTCTTCATTACACTCGTTTAAGTTCACTTCCGGGCAACCCAATTCGTCACTGCCATCATCACAGTCTGGTATACCTGTAATTTTGAAAAGTAGAACGACACTTTGTAGCTTTGTAACGTAGTTTAAAACTTAAATTATGCAAAATAATGTAGGTATTACAAAATAGTCTTCCTTCGTACCATCACATTTGTAGGATTCATGTATGCACTGTTTGAAATTTGAACATTTAAACTGATTGTCTCGGCAAGTTACAGGTGGACAGGACTCTTCATCTTGATTATCCAAACAATCACTGGATATCAATGACGGAAAGAATTGATTATTGAGTTCATTAGTATTTGTATGATTTTTATCTTTCTATATCTATTTTGAAAACCTTTAAAAAACTTACTTGTCACCGTCACAAACCCACGACTGTGGGATACAATGGCCGGAACGTGGACACGTGAATTGGAAATAAGCACAAGTTTTCTCGGCACAAAAGTCTCCCTCGTCAGAGCCGTCTCCACAATCATTTTCTGAGTCACATTTCCAAGTTCCTGGGATACATCTCCCATTTTCGCAACTAAATTGACTGGATTCGCAGGTAACATTAGCGCAGCCAACCTCGTCCGAATGATCTCCACAATCACTAATGAGTAATAAAATTATACATCACAATTCATTTTATATTTATACTCGTCATATTTTTCAATTTTTGTAAAGGTAAATTAACTAATCAAGCTCACTTGTCAGAATCGCATTTGAAAGTACTTGGGATACAACGTCCGGATTTGCATTGGAATTCAGTTGCAGAACAAGTTGGTTTAGTACAATTTCGGGATTCATCACTGTTATCCAAGCAATCATCATCACCTGTAAAAAATATAAAATGAAATATTTTCAAATCAACCTTCTTCTTTACTTCTCCTCTTTTTGACATGGCTATGAAAAAAAATCCGCAACCCACCGTCACAGACCCAAGAGTTGGGGATACAACGTTGATTGTCACATGTGAAATGCCAGGAATTTGAGCAAACTTTGACTATTTCCGCTTGTGGATCCACAACACATTGTTTCCCATCTAATTTTTCTCCATTGGAACAACCACACCGAGCTTCAATTCCACCCTTCTTTTTCGGTACACTAAATAAAGAAAATGTATATATTAATTACCAACGACAACTCAATTAAAAGGATCTGTACTGTTTATTTAATACACCAATTTCAAAATTTGCTCTTCTCATTAAAGGGAAACGTACGGGAAGCAAAGTCCACCACAACCACCGTTTTCAATTGAGCATGGATGAACACTGGACATTTGTTGATTTTTCCTTGAGTATATTTTGACACCATACAGACGATTACTTTCATCAACTCTAGTCACAATTTCCTCATTGCCTCCACTAGTTTTATTAATACGGAAAATAGCATCCAGTCTCCAGTCCGTGACATATACAAAATCCCCATGGAGTACTAAACTGAATGGATGACGTATGAAGCGACTGGTAATTGTTTTGATATCTCCACCATCCATATTTGCATGTTGAATATGATCCAAGAGAGCATCACACCAGTACAGTCGATCCTCTTCGAAATCAATGGACAAACCATTTGGCCATCCCAATAATACATTTTTAAAGACGATGACATTTGTTCCATCGGCATTAGCTCTGGAAATATTGGCAGGTCGATCCCATTCAGAATAAAACAAGTAGCCTCTATTCGGATGAACAACAATGGCTCGAGGTCTTTTCAAATTTCTCAAGAGGACTTTTCTATTTGTTGTATTTCGAGTTGAGAGAACTGATAGTGTTCCTTCTTTCGAGTCAATGTAGTACAAATTTTTGCTTGCCCAATCCATAGCCAAACCCTCAACACCTTCATTTTGTGCTGCCAACACGATTTCTCGATGAGTTCCATTTCGGCTGACTCTGTAGATGACATCTTGCAAAACTGTAAACAAATAAAAATGTTTTTACAAAAATCACCTCAAGTGCTTTCTTATTGTAGCAAAAGTTTTCTCTTTTTATTGACAGCTATTATTATTATTATTGTTTGAGCATAAAATCATTAAATTGGATTAAAAAAAAAGTTAGGACATGATGACTTCTGGATGTGTGTGCAGGTACATGCATTTCCCATGTCACATGTATACATTATTGTATGTATGTACATATGTGTGTAATGTGTAATAATTATAAAAGAACAACACTCACCATCCGAATAGTATATGTATTCATCGTATGCATCAAAGTCGAGTCCAACAAAACGAGCGGATCTTGATACGACAGGAACAATGGCATCATTGAAATTGTCGCTCACGGGGTCGAGAACTTGTCCCTTTACAAATTTATGTTGACTGTATATGAGGAATTCGTAAACACCTACAAATGACAATCAAAAATTTTTAAAATCAACATTAATATAACAAATAAAAATGAAATGTTTTATAGTAACGTACATTCAAAGAGTACAGAAAGAGAAAATAGATGCTCGTATATATACGTTTAAATGTTTTTTTAAAAACAGGAAATATTAAAAAGCCTCTCTATACAGCATGCCCAACTCACACTATATACATATGCATATCTGTACATAACTCTCAAGATAAGTAGGATGGGAACTTTAATGACCGCTTTCATTATTTTTTTATATCAAGGCCAAGGCCATTATTTTGATTTGTGTAGATATATATTATATATGATGATGATGATGATGTGTGATGAACAAAAAAACCAAGAGAAAACAATGGAATCATGGAAAAGAAGCTCACACAATACCGTACTCATCACATATATGTGTATGCACTATACTATATGTATACCAGGAGCAACTGTCAAGTTGACAGACAGATTTCTCAATACAAATTCAAGCATTTACACATTTTGTTCTATATTCAATGTACATGCTATTAGGAATGCGTTATGTGGATATAATAATGCCTTTGAGATGAAACTATGTACATAAACACTTGAATATTTCTGATTCAGAAAGAATAATAAAATGAAAACATATATCACATTTTCGCCCTATAATACAGAGTAATAGTATTGTGCACGCATATATATTAGTGTTCACACACAGTTTAAAGTTTAACTGTGTTGTAACTTGTGTGTAAACATACACACAAAAAATTACTTTACCGTACTTTGCACTTTCTACAACTACTTATTACTTATTCTTAGTTGACACAGCAAAAACTATAACTTATGTTATAAAAATGCGCACTATAATTTATTTTTAACTTACGTTGACAATGTTTTCCATCCTTTAATAGCTGTGATCCAAGGTTGCAAGCACATTCAAATCCGAGTTCATTATTTTGTTCAGTGAGTACGCACATGTGCTCACATCCTCCGTTGTTGTCCCCACACGGAGAAGAAACGTACGGTTGGAGAAGTTGATGAACCGCTTTGATCCCTCTGGGTTCCCGGGTTTCACTTCGATTATTGTATAAAAGTGTGGAGGAGTTGGAGCCCTTGAATTTATCAATTGATAACACTCCCTCTTTGGTTCCATCAGTAAAATAGACTCGAGATTCAAAGAGTGCCAAGCGGGATGGTGAAGGGACATATGATGGTCCTGCACGTGAATTTATATATCATATTATTTCTCTAGTTATTAGTTTTCCACAAACCTACTTAAATTTATTTACAAGCATTTACAGCAACTGCGTGTGTATTTTTATGCTCATTCATATTCTTACCGCGAACAACGAGATGACGATTCTTTCCATAGTAGTCAACAGTTTCAATATAGTCCAAAAGACTGTCACACCAGAAAACCCGTTTGGTAATTAAATCCAAAGCTAAGCCTGATGCCCTATAAACAGCTTCATTGACAATAATGGACACGTTTGAGCCAGCCATAGTTGCTCGTACTAATCTTGTACTATCAGCTATAAACATCAACCTAAAAATCGAAATAACAGTACATAAAAGAAATGCACATATGTATTTTTTAACTGAAGTACTAGCTATATGTACTTAGCGAGGAGGTGTAGGTAGTAGGAGGTACTAAAGATACATACACATTCTTATATGTATGAAGACTTCCAATATTTTTATCATGATGGAGACTTTTTAACGTCTTTCATTTAATTGATACTTGTGTGAGCAGTTATACTTTTAACTGATGAATATTTAGTGCACTCACCCTGCTGTAGGATCTAGTGCAATATCACTTGGACCAGTTAGATTTCGTCCTAAAACAATCGCATGTCGTCGTCCATCCAATTCAAATAGATCAATTTTCTGGCCGAGTCCATCAGCGACGTATAATTTATCTCCAATCCAATCAATAGCAACAGCAACAGGTGACCAACTTCCACCCACGCTTATCTCTTCACTTTTTGAACTGTCCTCACTATTCTTATAGCTCACTGAATAGATTTTCCTTGTTTCCAAATCTGACCAAAATAGTAAAGACTTTTTCCAATGGTAATCCAATCCGGAGCCACTTGTTGTATTTATGAAGGACTGCGCAAGGTTTTCATCAAAATATATATCATTATTGGCGTTGTCGGGAGTTTGATTGATTCATTATGTAACTATCATATAGTTTTTCAGTTCTCATTGAAAATATAAAAATATTGGCAAGAAAATAGAATAGGCATATGTTAATGTTGTACAAACTTCGATATTTCCTCCTTTCCGGTTCATTCTATGAATATTTTGATGATGTACAAAGTAAATTTGTACATTTTCATCAGACATAGCTGCACAGGATTTTCCTTCTGATAACTGATAGCCTGGAGCACAGGAACAACTAAATCCACCATTGGTATTTGCACAAAATTGGTCACAATAACCCCACTCGCTACATTCATCTCGATCTGCAAACAATATAAATGCACATCATTTCACACATACAGTGTCACGTCATACAGATAACAAATAAATAAGATATGCAACAAGTTTCCTCTCCTTCCTCTCTCCGTATGGGGAGTGCACAGTTATACATACTTAAATTGTTAAATTACCTAATGAGTATGTACAGCAAAAAAAATTAACAGCTTTTTTTATTACAATAAAATTATTTTATCTTACCAACACAAGATCGTGAATCATTTCCTAATTGATAGCCACTAGAACAAATACAAACTCCTCCTTCAAGTGAGGGTTTACATTTATAAGAACAGTCCAAGGCAGAACACAAAGTTGAAGCTAAAATATATTAGATGGATACACAAAATGTACAGTCAATAGTTAATTTTTTGTATTTTTTTGATGACTAATTTAATTAGCATGTGTTATAATGCGAATGAATGAATGAATGATTATTATATAGCCATTGTTATGCTTTGTTGCAAGTAAGTATAAGTATTTACCACATGACTCTTCATCCATCCCTGCTCCTTCATCTCCACAATTATTAACGCCTATCATACAAAATCACACAAATATTTAGCAATGATAAAAAATAATTGCATTTTAATGTGTTCCCTATAAGTAATACAGAGTAATACTGTAATAAGTGTACTAGTATAGGCATTTACCGTCACACACAGCACTCTTTTCTATACACTTGGGAGTTGAATCTGCTTTGCCCTATACGATTGGAGGAAAAGCAATAAATATATATGACATTGTATACATGTGATTAGTACATATACTCTCACGACGAGGACATGATGTTGAAAATATATAAATCTCTCAATGAGAATACATATATACAACTGACGAGAGAAAATTCTTGATAACAACGTCATAAGAAAATGATAATAACATGTGATATCTACAAAGCAAATCTTGGAAAATGAGTGAAAAAAATACGAATAAAAATAATAATAATCTCACAACAAAACGAATTTTGTATATATATAAATACGTACTTTAGAACACAAGAATTTTCCTCCAGAGCATTTTAATGTTGTACAATTTTTTTCATCACTCCGGTCAGAACAGTCCACACGACCATCGCATTGCCACCTTCATAATTGAAATTCAATACAGTGAGTAAATAGTTAATTAATGCTTAAATAAGGAAAATCAAGTTGGGATAATTCATTGGACTTTGTTTGTTTATTAAAGGAAATGAATCGAACCTGGATGGTATGCAAAACTGGTTATCACAACGAAATTGTTCTTTATTGCAAGCAGGAAAATTACAATTTGCTTCATCAGATCCATCTGTTTCATAAGGGGAATTCAAGACACACATTACATATAGATATGTATATTATTTTCCAAAAAAATGCAATCAATCGTAAGTAATTTAAATGTAATATTGACTACGCACCTTCCTCACAGTCCCGTCTATGATTACATTTGTACGATTTGTCAATACACTTTTGACCATTGGCACAAGCAAAAGTTGATAAATTACAACTCAATGTACGATTCGGACAGTTGGATTCGTCACTGTTATCACCTGTGTTATAAATTGAAAGAAATGCATCATTGCAGTGTACTTTGTCTTTCATTGTTTTTGTTTTACTTGAGACTTTTTCATATACATACTGAATGTAAAGAAATGAGATATTTGAAAACTAATTCTTATGGAACACAATTTAATATGGAAGGGGTACTTACGGCAGTCGAAGTATCCGTCGCATTTTTTGGAAGGTAATATGCAGATACCATTTCCACATTTAAAGTCATCATTATGGCAAGCGCGGTATTCTGGATGGACAATTATTATATTTATATACATAATGTAAACACGTGAGAATGACTAATACTCTAAAACATGCCATGGACTATATATATAAATGAAATCCAATACGAAATAGTAATTTTCCACTCTGAATACATATCAATATCAATATCAATATAGGGAGAGGGAGAGAAAACAACAACAACTTACGGCAATTTGCCTCATCCGCCGAATCTAAACAGTCCACCTGTTAACCCATGAAATTTATATCATCATTAACTATAATACTTACATATATATGTATATATATATATATACGCAGTGAGTTTACTTCCATATGAAATACCCGCATTATTTACCTGCTTATCACATTTATGATGTAGGGGGATACAGAATGAAGAATTCCATTTGTATACACCACATTTAAATTGGGTCGTAGAGTCACATTCGGGTGGTGCTATATATTCACATTCACACACAGAGAGAAATACAGTTTTACTTTTACATAATAATCATCATTTCCATAATTCATAGAATGCTCTCATATTTTTGCATATTCCTATATATATATATAGGAATATGGAATGGAAGGAAGGATATGGAATGGAAAAGTACATTATGACAAATTCAACTTTTGTACAAGAAAATGGAGAGGAAATGTAGATTCATATTTTAATGTAAGCATAAGTGCATGAGTACTTATATTATAGCTATACACTTACAGCAATCTCCAGTTTCATCTTCTGCTCCTGCTCCAGTTGTTGTTGGAGGGCCACAATCACTGAAAAATTGTATGACATTTGAATATTGGAGTATATGCATCACATCATCATATGATTACTATTTCCACACACGATACATAAATATAAACATTTCATATTATAGAAGAGAAAATATAAGAAACACTCACTTGTGAAAATCACAAATCCATCTCCTGTCAAAGTTGAATTGAAATGAAACCAAAAAAGAACAAAACAAAAAAATGGGGTTAAATGTGCACACTTTTTTTCAATAGTATTCGACTTGTTGTAATTAACTTGACGGCAATGGTATAACTGTAGTGTATAAGTCAGCAAGTAAATGTCTTTGCTGACGGAGGTGTTTTTTCCCAAATATAAACATTTTCACGAGATTCTCACCTAGGAATGCACTTGTTGGATGAAGCACAATGAAATTGATCCGAAGAACATGTTATCGTTTCAGTTGTAGAGTTGACATGTTTGGTAACGAGACCTTTATTATCCAACCGAGAAACGTATCTAGTTGTTGAAACTGTGTATCATATGAGAGAGAGAGAGAGAAACAGACACATTAGAAATTTGTACGTGAGAGAAGGAAAAGAAAAAAAACAATTATAAGGAAATGTTTATACAACTGGGGTTGAATAAAAAAATGTAAGTTTTTTAAAACAAATGAAAAAAAAAAGACGGGCAACCTGTAGATTCTCCGAAACCTGACCCGATGATGAATAAAAGAATGAAAATAATTAATTCCATACTGACCCGACCATATTCAAGTCCTAACTAGTGTTAAAAAAGACAGGCCGGGGGTAACATGACAAAGTAGGTAACGAGAAAACCTCACCTCCCCCTTTTCCAACAATCCCTTTGTCAATCTCAATTTCGTACCCTTGTACAATGGCTCATTAAATCTACATATAGGCTACCCTCCACATTTTTCATACACTCTTAAATATCACAAGTAAAAAAATTAAACATTTCCATGTCATTCATTCCAGTTGAAATCCCGTCGGGATTTCCAGATTATTCATTTGGAAGAGTTCGGACCGTTGTAAGGAAGCCAAGGTGAGGGATAAAAAAACTTTATAATATTATTGCCGAGGAAAGGTGAATTCTCGTACCTGGTACGACCGATGATGATTCTATCCATTGTTGCGAAGTTGCCAGCAACATACATATTTACCATCCATCAGTTCATACATACATACATACACTACTACGACTACTACTACTACTACATATAGTAGTAGTTAATACCATCCCTACTTAACTATGTATAAATACATGTACATACACTCAACAATGCATACGTTTTCTGATGCTAGTATAGTACAGTATAGTAGACATATACGCACACACAACGAAACCGTTCCTACACTATTCTTGGAAAGGAAAGGAATCGAGAGAAACTACTGCTTAATACTATACAGTATACACTTTACTATTGCCTCTTCTTCTTCCATTCGCATTCCCCGATGAAACATAGATACATATGACAAAAACAACCCTACTTACATATTCATAGAATACATACACTAGAATTTCTAGTCTACGACGACGAACAAGATTTAAATTATTATTATTTCTCCTTTTAATAATAATTATTATTACACACATACGACAAAAAAATGAGCATTGACGTATAGAGAAAAACAAACTCAGAGAGAGTATTATTATATAAGCATTCCTCTGGCTTGTATTACGCTAGTAGTATAATAATTAGCATTATTTATTCATTTATTCATTCAACTTAAAAATCATTTCTGTCATTGATTCCAAGTGTGTTGTGTGAGTGTACCTAATCGTAAGTCTATTGCTGCTGGTATTATTTAATATCTTTGAGTGAGAGAGAGAGAAACCCTTAGAAAAGCAGAATTGCTTTGAAATTCTTGTATGTAGCGCGAGAGAGCGAGAGAGAGGGACAATATTGGATGCGTCCAATACATGATGTCAAAACTTCCACCATCTTTTCGACTGCTTTCACCCACAGATTCACAACTTCTAAATGAATAAAATCTTTTTTATAAAATCATCATTAGAACTATGGATTCGATTATAACTCAAGTCACTCAAGAATCCGAACGAAAAGGTTAGTCGTCAATATTTGTACATATTAAAATACCTGACTCGATCATATTCAGCTTTGCAAATTGTAATTTATAATTAGATGTTTTGGTATTCGACGTTGAAATAATTGTAGAATCTCTCTCTCTACTGTGTATATAAAAATAATAATATTCGAATTCTTTAGGGAAAAAAATTGTTTACTTATTTTCTCTATTTATAAGTCAAAATTGGATCTGAATTAATTATTACATTTGGTGTGATATTATTTTTAGAATTACTAGTACTTACGAGTTTAATCACATTGTATAAAAATTAAATAAATATAGTAAATATAGATAGATAAATACGTATATAGGTAAAAAATTGTAAATAGTGCAAAGTGTGTGTGTGCAATACTAATTATATATATGTGTTCTATATTTATGTGTAGCATCATCATCAGCAAATAACCACCGCCCAAACAGTTCTTCCAATAATAATGAAAACACTAATAAGAAAAGTTTTCTCACCCGACTATGCTGTTGTGGCTGGAGAAGTTCTCGTAAGAAAAAACAATTGGAATCGGATGTTTCACAAAATGAAGAACTCGTAACTGCTAATCTTCCTTCAGAAGATCCATCCTTTCAACCTTCTTCTATTTCCCCTGGAGGTAATCACTACAATTTTAATAAACCAAATCACTCAATTTTATGTAAACAAACATTAATTAAATAAATACAGGTTCACCACAGATTTTTAGGAACTATTTAAAATTGTCTATTGGTTTTAAAGGATGTAAACATACTAAACGAGCTTGAAATAAAAATTGTATAAAGGCAATTTTCTAAATGATTTATACGAGATTTTCACTGAAATTCGGACTTTGAGTATTGAATATATTGCCTTTGATGTCTAATCTATACCTAATTCAGTTGTTGATTGATTAGAGACTAACTTCAAGTCACTAGATCAGAAACGAGATTTGGATTCCTTAAATCTGTGGTGTTGGACATGTGTGAAATGTTTGACGAAAAATACTAATAACTCATTTTGTGACTTTTAGGGTACCTACTCCAATCCTGTCTACCTCAAGATTCGAGTAAACCTTGTATGGTTATCGATTTAGATGAAACGTTGGTACACAGCTCGTTTAAAGTAAGACAAAACACAAAATACCAAGTAGAACATTTAGAGTTTTCTATTTTTCACAAATTCCGGGTTATAAGTTTATAAGTTATATCGTGATTCCTTTCAAGTTCCTTTTTGATAGGAATAATTAGTACTACGAATTTTTATTGGTCTCACTTTTCGAATTAAGACTTTACGGAGTAGATGAATATCCTCAATTAATCTACACTTTTTCCATTTGTTCCATTTTATTTTCATTCAAATTTTGAGAGAATTTCAAGGAAAGTAGCCAAAATGCAAAAGACAATGAAAGTCAGATGAATCCAGTCAATGGAGTCCATCGAAAGACGAACCCACTTTCAAAATCCTTATTGTGTACTCGCAATTTGTAAGTCACAATAAAAAACGTCAAATTCACACGAAATAAGAAAACAGAGTATACTATACTCTGAACCTTAGGTTCAGAGTCAACTGAGATATTATTGTTTTTGAAAGGTATCCTCATAATAATATGTGATATTTTATTTAAAGCGTGTGTGTATAATGTTATCAACAATTTTATCAAGTGTGTCGTATGCATGTCTGCTAGACATTGTCTGGTATAAAATCTTAAGCCAACTTGTAAATATTAATCATAATAATAAACACCTGTACACATGATCAACTAATACTCATGTTCAATTTTGTTACTTTTTAATCTGTAGCCCATAGGAAATGCTGATTTTATCGTCCCTGTAGAAATCGATGGTGTAGTACATCAAGTAAGATCACAGAGAGGAAATGACTTTACTTATGCAATATTACTTCATCATGCATTGGAGGTGTACAGAAAATCTAATCTTATTTTGATTACACAGGTTTATGTCGCAAAACGACCATACGTTGACGAGTTCCTTCAAAAAATGGGCGAACTATATGAATGTGTCCTCTTTACAGGTACTTTTGAGTAGTTTGATTTGTGATATTTAGGAGAACAAAAATAATTATATAGTTGGATAATTTATACAAACTCGAAAAACACGGTAATGTAATTATTATTCAATTTCATTTGACGGTACTAATTCGTGTGCATTTCTGTATTATAGCATCATTAGCAAAATACGCAGATCCTGTTGCTGATCTGCTAGACAAATGGGGCGTTTTTAGATCAAGATTATTTCGTGACGCTTGTGTTTTTCATCGTGGAAATTATGTTAAGGTTAGTTAGCAGATGTATAAATTTTGGATATTACTATGCAGTGAATGTTGTTCTTTCTCACTTCTTATATTTGATGCACAAGTGACAGTAAATCTAATTTGGTTGGAATTTTTGGACTACTTTCTAGGATTTAAACAAATTAGGTCGCAGTCTACAGCGTGTCGTAATCGTGGATAATTCACCCGCTTCCTACATTTTTCACCCGGTAATTTTTTATAAATACCTTTATATATTTCAACAATAATTATAATTATATGACTGACTCAAATATTGTTATTGACTGAAATTTATTAATAAATAATTTTAGGATAACGCAGTCCCAGTCGCAAGTTGGTGAGTGTATTTTACTAATTTTACTCTTTCATAAAATTCATAGAAAGGTCAAATGGGAAAATGAATTAGATTCAGATTTTCAACATTTTGTTGTCTATTTCTTTGCGTAATAGGTTCGATGACACGAGTGACACGGAGCTTCTGTACCTGATTCCCTTCTTCGAAAGGCTGGCAACAGGTATATGTTTTTTTATTTTAGAAATTATCTTCGAAAAATGAATTTTAACAAAAACTATATCAGTGTTTTTCATAAAAATCTTTCCTACAGTCGAAAACGTGTACACTGTCCTCAGAAATAGTAATCATCCTTTCAATACGCCACCGAGTGCTGTTAAAGAGATGCTTCCGTAGTCGAATTTCCGAATCTCCGCTAACGTTAATTAAATATATAATATATGTATTAAATTGAGGCCTTAAATAAAAAAATCTTTTTTTATAATATAAATACATGTCAAACTACCACTACAATTCAATTTTTAGCCTTGTCCCTTATATATTTCAATTAATTATTATTAACGCAGTATAGGTATCTCTAATATATAGACAAATTGAATTGAAGACGAGACAAAAAAAATGGGAAAGAAAAAGTTTCCATCAATGGCTATCAGCTAAAAACTAAAGAATTATATACCGGAAACTAAAAACTATCCTTTTTTTATATACATTATGATATAAAATACATGAAACTTACTACAGCAGAGAAGAGAATCTTTTTATACAGCTTTTCCTTACATAAACATATAATACTGATAATAATAATAATCATATATTTTACAACTTATACCTACAATATATTATTAAACTATAACAGAGATTTTAAAACCTCGGGATTTTTTGTTTGAAGAATGTCTTGTCAGTTTTCCGTATTTATAATGCAACTACCATTATACCATTATATTATTAATACATTTACAGTAAATGATTTACTGTTTCTCTTAACTTGAGTTGAGTTCGTAGACATTTAAGGATATTTTTTTTAATTAAAAAAAAGTAGATTATTTAGTCTTTTATTTTAAACAAAATCACAATGTATTGACTTGTAAGGTCAAAAAACTTACATAAAATATACACACATAATATAATAATATTTATATTCATTTTTTAGGTTCAAAGTCAACTTACTTACGATATGTAACACCGAATTACGAAATAAACGCTCATTTTCATAGTATATTCATGCTTATTTTCCAAGTTATTTATTAAAGTCAATTAAACGAACGAAATCAAGAGTTCACATACAGCGACTTATTTTTTGTAGTTAGGCATAGTATGTATTTCTATTTGTAGGTACACAGTAAGAACAACGCCGATAAATCATGAAACTATATAATAACTAATTTTCTATTTTCTAAAGATTCACACTGTGTCACTGGAATCAGAAATATGATAAATATTGTAGTTAAAAGTTTTCCAAATATGAAATATAGGAGTTGCTTTGTCATGAACTAACAATTACTTACTACTAGTAAAATTGGTGAATATGATTTATAACGTATACATATAATATATAGAAGAATAGTATTGGAATCTGTCATTAAGCACTATGTACTTTTAAATCTAGAATTCACTCGACGAGGCTTTAATAATCGAATAGATTTTATTATTTTCCACTATAATGCATTTTTCTAACAACAAAAAGAAACAACTAAAGTGATGTCTATTTGTAAATTTAGTGAAGCTGCGTAACATTTAACATGACTTTTTTTGTACCTTTAGGCAGATTTTTCATGTGTGGAACGGATTTCTGAATCCCTTGCTTTCACATAAAATGAATGCATTCCCAGCAATTATTTATATAAGTACTTACAATTATTTGTGTACTCAATTCTCTGGATAGGTAGATACTTCCATCGGCATTACATATTAATTGAGTTAGTAAAATGTCCAGAATGACAAAAAAATTCATGCCTTCATGTCTGTATCTAAAATGTCATGCTAATTTACAAATGCTTTAATTTAATCCAGATTTTAGGGACAATATCCCGAAAAAGCGTGGGCATGAAGTATATATGGAGGTACATATATGCCTGCATGTATGCAGAGCATGCATTGAATGTCTAGTCGACTTTCGATTTCTATATAGTCTAAGGGAATCTGTACAAAGCAAGTATCATTTTGCATATGGAGTGTCATATGATGGTGATGCATTAAAGTACACGATGAAAACCAGTATGAAATACATGAAGGGTGAGTTTACTATAATAATGTAGAAAAAATGAGAAGAATAGTTAGTGAGTAGTGTGTCCTTGTAGTCTTGTTATATGTATCATGTTTTATTCACCTGCCATTTTTTTTCTCTTCAAATTTTTTCCAGACTTGAAGGTGAAGGTATAGCGAGGAGTCAGTGAGTATGTACAGCACGAGCAAATAATGTACATATTGTTAATAAACCTAAAACTCAAAGAAGTATATATAAAAATAATTTTTGGAAATTAAATCCATGATGAGAGATTGCATGATGTAAAAATATTTCAACTATTTTTTTTCCTTTTCGCCCGCTTTTTCTCTCCTTGATTCGACCTGGAGTTTCAAGTGGAAAGAAATTGGATGCACATATTGGGTGCAAAGTCACCGAGTCAATAGTCCCTGTTTTTTTTATATATCAGCGTGCATACTATTCAACTTGTACCTAATCTATATATACAGTCTAGCCATGCCGTACCACATATAAAAAACCATGCATACTCCACACAATCTTTTTCACCAAGATTCTTTTCCATGATTCTCTTTCTCATATATTATTACACACGCAGAAGGCATTGACAGAAAACTCTTGCTGAAAAACTCTTTTGACGAAACTCTTAAGCGAAAACTCGAAGCGTTCATTCCCCCCCTCTTCTCTCTGCCCGCCTGCGCCTTTAAGCGACCAAACTGAATCGTCCGCACAGAACAGACGTATAATAATAATGTATATACTGTATATATATATTTTATATGGCTGTTGGCAATACTGAAGGTTATTGTCAGTTAAATTCAACATTCAACTATATTGTACATAATACATATACATATATATTCCACATATTTTATATTGTATTATATTAAAAGTATTTGATCGTTTCCCCTGGTTTCATCTTATGACTACTGACTCTGTATCTGCATCTGTTCTGTATACAGTGGAGAAAAGAACAAGTTGTTGTCACTACATAATGACCTCTATCTACTATATATCCCACACTGTTATAAGACGTAGAACAAGGTTCAATCCCACAATTCCAATTCCAAAACTAGAACTTGCTCTCCTGCATTATCGGTCCATATACACATACACATAAATAAATATATGTACAGAAATAGAAATGACCAAGAAAGGATGAAAGACTATATATGAAGTATGAACGACGAGACCACCGTCATATAATTAACTAATGAGCCATCCTACATCCACAAATACACGCGACACTTTTGAAAATTTGAATGGCATGTCATAAATACTGCTGAATATTTCATGTACGTGCTCCTATACTCATAATCATTATACAAAAGTCAAAATCATTGAAAAAGGAAAACCATTTTCGAATTCATCAGACATATCTGTATATATGTGTGTGTAGACAATAATTGTTTAAACATTTAAAGTATATGTTCATTTTATTGTTGTTCAATTCACACGTGTGGACAGGATATGTGTGTGCAGACCAAAAGTGCATGCACCTCATAACATGGCATTGCAAGTACATTACACACACGATGCAATGACAAATTAAGTTAAGGTTACATTGGAGAGGGATGGAGATGGGGTCTAACAATAAATGTAATGGCATTTTTTTAGGATGAAAAAAAAAAGGAAGAGTTGAAATACAGAAGACGAAGAAGAAGAAAAAAAGAAGGGAAATAAAGCACCTGATGGTGGTTAGGTGGACAAGCGTGTGGACATATAAGCCATTTATGTTGTCTGTTGTCTGGTGCACACAGTCTCATGTCAAATGTATACATGTACATATCATGCTTCTTTTCTTGGGATTTTGCGCGAGAGATGAGAGGTGTGTTGTGTGGTGGTCAGAGAGAGAGAGAGAGGTTTCGCTGAAGGGGAAAGTAAGTAAATGCTCATCTTTGTTAACTTGGTACACATACACAAACAAGCAGACATCATAAAATACATACATAGCCTATGTAGGTTTATTATCTTTTCTTTACCTTCACTATTATGTATACACGCAGAAGGGAGAAGAAAAATAAAAAACGAAAGTGCATTCTGCTAATAATAACTTTAAAAAATATGAATCAACATGGTCGGCATCATATTGTTTACGAATTATCAATGCTATCATTTTATTATCAGTATTATCATGTATAGCCTGTATAGGTATACGGGAATATGTATCTGTATTTGTCGATGAAAGATGAAACATTTTATTCGTTTCTATATATATGGTATATATATATACATTATTTAATTTGCTGGGGCTTTAATATTTAATAATTTTTATCAGTGTTCATATATACTGTTCATTGAAACTTTGTTCTCAAAACTGATAAAGAATTTGTTTTTTCCACTGATTTTGATACTCATAATTGTCCACAGTTCAACTCTAACTCTAAACTGCCTTACAATGGATTTTTGTTATTCAAGACTTCAAGAGTCGAAGAGTCATTCAACAAATATGACACTTGTTTATTTTAAATAAATGCAACTGGCAAATATTTCTACGTTATAAATTGACATTTCAATGCTCTATTTAAGAAACGACAAAAATTCTTTAAACTTGACAGTCCAAAGACCCAAGTAATTATTTTGTATTGCTTTCGATTCTTTTCTTATATATATCCAGATTTTTGAGATCTTAATAAAAATATATATATATATTGTATTACTCGTCATTTTTTTAATTCAAGAGGATTTGGAAAGTACATAAATGGGAATTGAAGCCAAATATTGAATAATATATGTATGACTTTTTTTCTTGAGTGTAGTTGTGTTGTGTATAGTGTCAAATGTGTGTAAGTAAATAAGTGTAATCATGCACTCACACAGCCGAACAAACTACAAACTACTTGAATTCAATTCCCATAGTTTATTGACATTGAAAGTTTAAACTGTCAAAGTCAGACCACTTGTATTAGTAGTGTAACATTATAACCTCGTAATACGACGACACACATATACACAAAACAATAAAATTCTACATGGAATTAACTCTTATTGGAATTAGTTTACTATACCAGAACGAACAATCTCAACTAGCACTACAGAAATACCTACTTTACCAACCATCACCACCATATTGTTACATACATAAATATTAAAATAAACTATGTACATGATAACCTAATAATTCATTTATATATAGGTACATGAACAACATCTCAGTGTATTGATAACAAGATACAGAGAAATCATCTTCATAATTCATCATTTATAATTTATATCCCCCGCAGCACCATTTTATTATATTATACCGGCTTGGCATTTCTGTACCATGTACATTATAGCTCAATGAAAACTGATCACACATTTATGTAGTATAGGTATATATTACAAAGAAACGCCAGAATAAATGACAAACAAAAAAATGGATAGCTTCTATAGTAAAAATGTATAGTAATGACTTTATTTATCAGTTCCAGCGTAAAAATAAAACTAAAAATATGTAGTAAAAATCAACATACACACTATATAATATATAATTATATACGTGTACAATATGTATATTATATTGTACACGAATATCAATATCATTATTACTTGGAGTGTGTAACAAAGTCAACTTGGTTGTGAATGCGAGGAGGCATGTATATTTACATGGGGATATATTATTATGTATATAGAGATTGTCCTGATAATATACGTATATATGATAAAAAAAACTCTCCGTTGTGTGTGAGTGTGTTGGTTGGTGTTCACCTGACGGAGGAAAGTGAATGTGAGAGTGTAGGTATATGTGCATAATAATAATCCTTTGATTACCTTATGTATCGTTTGAAACAAGTTTATGAGCGTCTGAATTTTTTTTCTTGTGCTTGTGAGTGAGCACTTGATTTGTCTCACACGCAATTCCTCTCTTATTCTTTGAACACATTCAATGTATAATATAGAACACATCTCTCACTCTTTCTTACTATTTTATATATATATATGAGTCAGTTTTGGTAGTCAGTGGAAATAACTCCGACTCCTCGAATGTTTTTGTGTACTATATTTTTCTGGTGGTGTGGTGAAGTAAGTAAGTGGATGGTCATGCATATTATTTGTAAGGTACATTTATAGTAGTCTAAAGAGAATGGAATATCCATATAAGTAATATGATTATATTATATAACAAAAAAACACATGGAACTGAGCATTGCATATATACGATACATAGCGTGTAATGGAAATAGAATAAAACCAAGTAAAGGAGGGAAGATGGTAGTGTATTTTAGTAGTAGACTGTGTGTGTGTGTGTGTGTTTGTGTGATACGTATAGTAATAAAATATAAACTATGTATACCTATACACTAAATGCTATGAGTTTTGAGTGTATGTGGCGTATAGAAAAAATCGGCAAGGAATTACGACGATAGCAGAGTGTATGTAGTATGTATGCGAGTGTGTGTATGAGCGAGGGAGAGAGAGAGAGAGGAGAGAAAGAGTTAGGTGAACGGCCAACTTGGAGGCCAACTTGCGAGGATTCCCATTCCTATTCCCATTCCTGCGCTTGCGATGATACATTTTCTCCAAACCCAGACTGTATCAGTAGGGTAGCACAAGCTAAGCAGTTCAAGTTCACGGTCAGCACAGTCAACATACATACAACAATCTCACTATCCTGGAGAATACCCGCCGATTTTCTAAATGACTCATTAGTCACTAAAGAAGAGGAAAAAAAAGTGTCCCTTATCATACACTACGAGACTACATGAAAGAGCCAACCCGAACACAACAACAAACAATAATAAACTAAACCTACCAAAGAATATTTTTTACAAAAAACATTTGATGTCAGACTAAAAATGAGTGAATTTCGTGCACCGCTTCCACCCGTCAAAACATCCAATGGAGAAATCCCCATCCTCGGTAAGAAATATAGATTTCTTCTTTTTTTTTAAACTTAATTTAAACTATATCTTCACTTTTCTGCTTCTTGTGCTCGTCCTCGTGAGTCGCCAAATTTTTTTTATAGTTTTAGGAAAAACACCGGCACAATTCGTGATTTTCCATACTCTTCATGTACGGATTTCAATTGAAATCAGACTTCAAGTGAAGGCAATTGATAAAAGGACATAGTCAAGTGACAAATAAAAGTCCTTGTGAAAGGTTGTCATTGAAAGAGCAAGTGGATTTGGGATTATAATAATAGTAAAAAAAAAATAGGGAGCACTCGTGCCTTCGCCTCTCTCGTTTCATTCATACTGCCGGCGACTGGGAGCACGCGGTGCATTCATATATAAAAGAGAGTAGAGTACTCACACATGGTCCCTTAAGGAAATCAACACAAGGGTACTAGGATAAACCAATGTTTTATCTACGTATACATACAAGTTCAATGGACTTGCGTTGAGTCAAAACCAAAGCAGCATTTTTTTTCCTCTGGTCTTTTCCCTTTTCTACGTTTCAGACTTTGTATTACAAGTTTACACACACACTACATACACACTATTACACACACACCGCACACACAGAAGAGAGAGAGAGACACACATACAACGCATATATTCTTCCAATACTCTCCGTCTCCTCTATACGCTTTTCCTTCCTCGAACTCTAACTCCCTCACATATACCCGTAAACCCGTATACCCACATACACACACACACACACTTATACATACATACATACACACGGAACGAACGAGGGGGAGTCAAGTGAGAGTGAGTAAAGTTTTCTCTCCATGGCAACACCCCAGTGCTCCGAATAGTCGAATTCTCTCTCTCTCTTTCTTTCTTTCTTGCAAGCTAAAGCTACCCGAATACCCCGAAAATTTATACACGTGGAGCTATTTTCGGTCTAAGGATCCACATTATACATCCAAAAAGGAAAGAGAGAGAAAGAGAGAGAGAGAAGGAAAAAAAATTCTTGGATGCGTTTTTTCCCCTGCATTTTCCATTTTCTAATCAAGACGACGGGAGCAATGCGATGCTATGCGAAGCGATGCGATCGAGTTTTGAAAAAAAAAACTTGGATATTATTTTCCAGCACTCTTTTCTTTTCCTTTCTTTCTTTCTTCCTTTCTTTCACTGGAACTGAAAGTATATACTAGTTGAAGTCGACTTGGAGTTTTTTTTTTTTTTTGAAGGAAAGCTCTGGAGCATCATACATATTTTATAATTTATTTCTCCTGCCTTGCTTCTCCTTCCATCTTAAAATATAGTATGTACAGACAGTTTTTAGAATAGGACAAAAGAAGTACATAACTATACATACTATACAATAGAACCATTCTGAAAATTTTATTTCAAAAGTAATGTAAGAGTCAATATTATATACATATATGTGGGAGAATGGATGTCAGTGTCATGGTCACAGCTAGTACGGCTAGTACGTGCAATGGAAAAAAATAGCCCTGAAATAACATAATCATAATTACTACATGTATATATATATGACTGTATGCACATTTTGATTTTGATATCCTACCAAAAAGAAAGAGAGAGAGAGAGAGACCCCAATGTAATATCGATATCGATGACGAATATGTAAAATTGTAGAAAAGCCAAAGCCAAAGCCAATGGCAATAGGATGAGCCAGAGAGAATGAGCAATGGGGAAAATGTATAGCATATATAATATAGTTTAAATATTTTTTAATATTGTTTGTCTGGAGAGTAAATATGTATATGGTATTATATATATAGTTCTCCTCACACGAACAAAACTTACAAGGTAACAAGTAAAGTATATTCAGAGTGTACAGAGCATGACACATATATCGAGGATTTTGAAGTTTCACTGTTCAAAACAATGACACATACAGACAGACATCACAAAGACTAAAGACTATTTATTATATGCAAAACTATACAATCATTATTACTGTATGCGGTCCGGACATACCTGTTCCATTCCATTCCATGTATATTATATTATATATTTTTCTACATTTTATCCTGAAACGATTAAATGTGGAATGGAGGAAAAAGGGCAGACAGACAGACATACAGTCAAAGAGAGTCATAGTCATGGCCACGTAGGAATAATAGTCATAGTGACGGGATGTCACGTCATTGGCTCTGTATAAAATTCAGAATAAAGAGTTGAAAAAGAGTGAGAAGTATACAGTGGAGAGAGAGAGAGAGAGAGAGAGAGACGGAGGAACGTGAGGTAGAATGTACAGAGAATATAATGTACACTCACTCTCTCTTGTAATATTACATGATTAGAAAGAAAGAGAGAGAGAGAGAGAGAGAACACGTAAGGTAATGCGTCCGCAGAAGATTTTTCGTCTGAAAAGGGACTCGTAGATAGAATTGCACAACCTTCATAGCAGCTCCAAGGGCGAGAGTTCGTTGTTCTCTATTTCAGTGGAGCAAAGGCTTTTTTTACTTATACACAATCACATACACACACACACACACACTCACTCACATGCATTGGCTCAAACTCTCAGCTTCAACTCTCCAGCTTTAGCTTTGGCGTCGTCGTCGTGTTTTTGTACCTAACAAGAAGTTTCTATACAACCAGAGCGAGAGAGAGTATACTACAGAACAGAGTATCTAGTGTAGCTACGTAGTAAGTTTCAGTCTATATAATACTAAAAAAAATCCTCATATCTACGCCATAACTACATATAATGACTATTACATACATTTTAGCCAGCCAAACACAGTCAAACCCAAACCAGAAAGTAAATGTATATATGTGTATTGTGTATACATGAGAAATTAGAGAAATACAAACTAAACTAACCAACTATATCCCATACAACAATAATATAGCATAAATTCTTAATCTCAGTATCCGTATAGACTAACCAAAAGTAAAGCGCATTTTATATCAATGTACAATTCATGTTTTGGTTTGGCTTGTTGGCTACTATACTATTATTATTATTATGACTTATCGCTAGTTGACTATCAAATATCAGACACACATAACACACGTAACATGTGAAGTTTTTTTAATAGTATAAATTCTCTTTTTGGAACAAGAATAATTATTATTATGGCATTTACAATTTATTGCATATTGTATAAGCAGACAGTTTTTTTAAATTTATTTCATTTTCCTCTGGATTGGATTGAAATAGAAATGAGGAATGAGTGCAGACAAACACGGATGTACTTTACATCAGAGTTTGACGTTGATGCTCATAAAATTACAGAGCATATTGCATATTTGTATATTGTATATATACAGCGTAAATCCTGGGATGTTTATTTTATTACATAAAAATATAGTCGTGGATGAGTCGGTGTTGTCTACACTGTAAATGTATTTTTAATACATATTTACATTTGAAGGAAGCCAACGACGAATCAAAACAAGGAGAAAGACGTACATTGTATTTACAATATTGACATATTAATTTACCATATCATAACAGAGAGAATATGAAAATAGAATTTTATTAGTAAATTAATGAGTGTGAGTATATAAGTATGTGAGATGAGTGCGTAGGAGTCTAGTGGCGGATCTGAAGCTCAATATTATAGTATGTTTAGAGAGTGCTTGCGAGAGTATGGGATAAATAAGCACTCAGAGTAGGTAGAGCGACGAGGACTTTTGATTCAGTCACTGAATAAAATGCATGCATATGTTGTTCCTGTGTATAATGCAATTGCTTATTGCTTTTGGGTGAGCGAGATGATGAGAGTTGTGTGTGTCTGTAGCTTTTCTATATACACATTCAAACCAAACTACACACATGAAACGAAGAATGGAGAAGGAACGAGTTGTTGTTTTCTCTGTGCTTTGACTGGTCGATGTTTCTCTACAGTATATGTCTACACATAGAGTTGAGTTTTGTTATTATAGCCAGTTGCTGGTAGTTTGGTTGTACTGGTGAGAGAGATTGGTTGCTCTATCTACAAACAACCAGGAGAGGAGATAGGCAAGTCTGTCTAGAGAAATTGAATGTAGATGGGACTGAATGCACTGCAATCCTTTTTTGTTTACATTGCATTTACATTGCGTACCGGTTTTTTACGTGTGTGGTGGATGCGTGTCTGCATTCTCTCAGAGCCCTGTATATAGAATTTTTCGTACCGATTCGGATCGTTTCGACATTCTCCGGGGTTCATTTCCACATTCTGCGCCGCATCCATCCATATCCCACCCTTCATGTCCTCTCCGCTTTTGTATATACTGAGGAGGACGAACGGAAAAGTACAAGGATCGAGTGCACCCAACAAACATGAACGGCTTTGATTCTATTATGTATGCTTTTATGTTCTCTCTCTCTCTCTCTCTCTCTTTCTCTCTGTCTCTCACGGTTCCCCCTCTCCGTTTATATGTAGCAGTAGGACAGCAAAGAGAAATTTTGAAATTCCGAAATTCCATCAACTCCTTCTACCCGCTTCCAATCTACTACTCTACTCCACTCTAGACTCTACACACGGCAGACACTCCGAACACACACCGAGTAATAATAAAACCCGTCTCCCCTTTCTCTCTCTCTCTCTCTCTCTTTCTCCCTCCTGCAATTTCATCAGGCTAGACGGATTTTTATAGGTCCGTCAGACAGTCTGCCGCGCGTCCTACCCGGTGCGAGACTACACTAATGCAATCACCATATGTACATCCGTTGTCTTATCCTTTTACCCGCTATTCATATCACATACTCATCATCATCATCAATTCCCTCACAGTCCCCCATATAACTCAAAATCATTAAAAAAGAAGGATTTGTGAGATCATTTCAAATCATATTCCCTGTCTAATTAAAAAAAAGACAAATGTCAATTATACAATGCATGAAAACAACTAGAGAAGGAAATCAAATGACACGGTGAGTCAGACGATCGGTACATTTGATTGCATATGGAAAAATTATTCCAAAATAGAATGAGGAAGAGCTCATGCTTTGACACATTAAAATTGTTTCAGTGGTACCGGAAGAGTTGAATGTCCTGTTTGCCCTCTACCAAGATCATTTTACGCGTTTCCGTAAAGTATATTTTCTGCGTAGTATTTTGTGTGCGTGTGTGTGTGTGTGTGCGTTGAGATGGGAATGTTCCTTCGAGCTGTTCAGTAAGCATTCTCTGCATTTATATACACTGTCGAGTTTAAAAGTTCACCCAGATATTTACTACGACGTAGAAAGTGGGATCTGATGTGTGTAAACCGGGTAAATGCAATCATTGACCCTTTCATTTGAAATACGCAATACGCACAAATGCTTTGAGTTGGCGGAGTGCGTTGTGCGTAGTACATATAAGTGACGGGAACATGTGATGAGGAATGGTATAAAAACCACCATCCACACTAGGGCAATTCATTATATAGCATTCAAACTTCAAAGTCATAACAACTTGTAATAGTTGTAATACTAATACTAATAACTTCTCACATTACATATAGACAAAGCTCACAAAACACACCAAACATTTTACAAAATTTCTACCAAAATTTCATCAAATTCTATATACCTATACTAGTAAGAAAAAAGTTACCCGGCATTTTCGTTTTCCTATATATATTTCTACTCTACGAAATCAAAAATGGTATTGTTCCACCACCACCATTAAAAAAATAAACTGAATCAGTAAGTGTGTGAGTGTGTCATTTCATTAGCCATCAGATTAGCCATCAAATATATAGAGAATACAGTAAAATGTGGAAGACAAGAAAATAGCACGAGAAAAGTGTCAGTATAAAATAAACCTATATATATATATACAATTCACATGACAAAATCAGCAAGTTTTTGTAGGTTAGAGTTACTAAAACGGACACTTGATTAAGAAATTGGGATAGTGCAAGACGGAATGGATGGATGAGGGACGGTCGTTGGCCCTTTTTTCTATTTGATTCTGTAAGTTGTGTATACTGTATACATGTTTTGTTGTTGTATGTGAATGTGAAACAAGGATTGGATTATATGTGAGACATGGTCGTATATTTAGCAATATGACATGAATTCATTTCATTTCCTCAAAAACGAAACAATCGAAAGGATTTCTGTATACTGCGTAATGCGAGTGTGTGTGGAAAAGGCCGATGGTAGAGTATAGAGAGTAGAGTAGTAACAAGCAGTTAGAGTTCATCCACATTACTCCAACAACTGACTTACTAAAAGGCAGCAGCAGCAGCAGCAAGCAGCAGAGAAAAAAGAGTTTTGCTATTGCTCACAAGCATTTAACACTTTACACACTGGATACACAGACAGAACTCTCAACTGAGCATATGTAATCGTAATCGTACGTACACACAAGACACACATAAGAGAGAACTGTAAAGAGTGTTGGCGGCTGCGGAAAGTCCCCAACCAAAAAGGAACGAACCCAGCATTCATTCAACGACTTGCTTTTAGTCTGCTACAACGTGCTTCAGAGAAACATAAACATATAGACGAAAAACAGTTTTGCAAACCCTTTTGGATTTCAACGCGTGTGTTCCTTCGTCTCCAGTTTTCCAGTTCCAACAAATTAAATTAAAAATATTCCAGTTCTATTCAACTATTATATTGTCATTGTCATGTTGACTAGTTGACTAGTTGACGTGAAAAAAAGCATCATATTTAAGAGATATTTTGGATTGTTCTCATCGCATTGTGTGTGTGTGTACATTTATTTTCGTTTTTGGAGGGAGAAAAAATTTATTTTCTAGATAATACTTTTGAGCATTCATACAGTGACTGTGTGTTTGTGTGAAACAATTGAATATTTGCAACGAGCGCTGATAATTGTTCATTAAATTACCATTTACGATAGAGAAGACAAGAAAAAGTGATATCACATATATAATATAAAAAGGAGGAAAAAATATATACCTATTATACAAAATGACAGTGAATCATATTGAACGGAAAAGTACACAATCCCCGGACTCGGGCCATGAGTCGGATGAGTCCAATGAGTCAAATTCCTCAGAGTCTTCAGTAAAATCCAACAACAAAGATGATTTACTTGGTCGAGTTCTTGCAGGTCAGTTTGCATAATCATATATATAACATAACATTACATGTTTTTACACTTCTTTTCTTTTCATTTACAATAAATATTTGCATCTCAAAGTATACACATATCACATATATATACATCAAGTAAAAGTAGTTGGTTTTGAATTCCGATACATTCCAAATTCCAATGGATAGTTAAACTCCCAACTCAACACAACTACAGAATATCTGTACTCATCACACATACTTGGACTTACATTTACACAGGTTACAGCATCTGAATATGTTTTTCTGTAATCTCTTTGTACATTTACATCAGAAGCCAGTTAAATGGGATAGATATGGGATGAGTAAAGAATAAAAAGGGCCCATGTTGTTGGTTATGTAGTTTTATATTTGTGTATATGTATAGTGTTATAGAGTATTAGCTTTTAGAGAGCAAATGGAAAATGAGGTTGTGAGTTGAACGTACTTTGCAGGCATTGAAAGTAGGTCAGTTCGTTGAACTCGATCCTCTCCGTTAGACTCTTATGCTTACGAGAGTGTACTGTACGAGGAATGAACAAAACTACCAATCAAGAGAGGATAGACTCCATAGACTATACGACTATACCAGTGTTCCATTTCCAGCGTACGATTTCATATTATATACATCGTGGTACAGTCGTCGTTCGTTCGTTCGTTCGTTCGTTTCATTCGTAGAATGGAATAGAATAGGTTGATCCACATACATACATATTCTCTATCTATCTACTAGTACACCACACTCACATTTTACTCAACATCATCATCGTCATCACTCCTCCTGCCTGCCTGCTATCTCTTACACATATGAACCAACTTACTAATAATAATACAAAATGTAAAATCTGTATTCTGGTCGAGGTATATATATGACCAGGCTCAAAATTGAAATCTCTGAACACACAAACACAAAATGTTCAGGTTTAATTACTCTATAATACTTTCTTGAACAAACTTTCGTTTTCACGTTCATCAAGATTTCCACTCAAGTCTCTGTTCCCTTGAGTTCACAACCATGTTTACTTTTTCTTTCAATTTCATTTTCATTTTTCATTCTCAGTTCCTATGTATATGTATATGGAAATACAAACACAAACAAAGTCATATTTAAAATCTTGAACCGTATCAACATCAAGTATACAAGTTATTTTTTGTCACCCATCTATCTCCTTAAGACCATTTCAATTTGAACTGTATATGCTGTTACTCCCTGCTTTCAATCCTCAAGATTTCCAATGAAAATTGGAGTAGTAAAAATGACAAAGAAAGAGAATGAGATTATTGATTAGAATGGAGATGATGATGGGACAAGAGACTTGTTGGTTTCGTATATGTACGATATATACGTTGACTTTGCGACCGCTAATGGCAAGAGATAGATTTCCATTATAGCTCAGTTCAGGCGAACTTTAGGTGAAAAAAAGGAAGCCGGGTGTGTACACAGTGGATTTTCGGGTGAATGTTCTCATGAATTCCGTCAACTTTACATTATATCTTGATCAAATGGTTCATTAACTTGAGAAATCAGTTCCTCTCTCTATGTTTGACTTATATTATATACACTTTATATAAAAAGTCAAATTAATGGTCCACTATAAAAGAATTTAAGTTGGAGTTGAAACAAAAAGTCCTTGGTATTGAATTAAGGGATTTTACGACTGATTCTCATCAATATGGATGTTTTTTGTATAGTGTACTTAGTGTTTACTACCTGCTTACACACTGCACGTATATACAGAGTACACAGAGATAGATGAGATTATTATAAGACTCTTCCGGTAGGCATTATATGCATTGGCTATAGGTATAAAGGAAACATTTATTTATGATATTATACAACTGACCGATACGCCGTCACCTTGCTCAGTATACAAAGAATTTTAAAAATACTTTAATTTTATCGGACATTCAACTCTATATATCGTTTGAGTATACTCTGACATATCATTAAATGCCACCAAATATTCCTATCCATCATATACAAATGAATACTACTTACAATTAGACTTTCAAATTGTATAATTTCTGTTTACAAATGTAAACAAACAATGAAATGAATTTGCACATATGATATACATAATTGAATATTCCTTCAAGATTACATATTTACCGATTACAAATCCCAATCTCATCATATATTTAAAGCACGCAAATCCACACATTTTAAAGAGGCAGGCAGCTATACATTTTTCTCGATATTCAGCTATTTCACCTACTTCAGAACTTTTTACAATTTACACGTGAAGGTGACTGATTGATAATTGCGAAATCATTTCATGTTATCTTATCGTAAACTCATTTAAATTATATGTTAATCTAAATCCTCATATCCGAATTCATATATACATTTGACTAATTGGGAAATCTATACCTAAACATATATCTTACATGGATTTCACATGAAAAATGTGTATCATCTATAAAAAAAAAAATGGTCACCAAAGGTATTTTATATATTTTTTGTGTCAATGACCAGGACGATAATGACGATTTGCTTATTAGTTGAATTGACTGTCCAAGAAATATGATGAAGAGAGAGAGAGAGAGAGATACAAAAAAATGTGTAGAAACTTCATGAGTTGAAGTTGGCTGTGTTGTAAGTTTGTATATAGTTAGTCGGAGTTGTGTAGCCTTCACAGGTGGTGAGCGTTCAAGTAAAAAAAAAAAAGTAGTGTATGTAGATACAGGGCAAAGTAATGGATATGAGTGTGTAGACTATTATGTAGACGTTAGAGACTTCGAGACGAGAGATAGTTTGTGAGTATTTAGCAAGATAAAGATATATATAATGGAATAAAATAGTCTGTAGATGGATGACCCACTAAAGGAAAAACTTCACTTTCAATCGTCGAATAGTCAGAGTATGGGAGTGAGAGAGTTCGTTCAACTCTCGTACAGAGTTTAGTAGGCCATCGTCATAGAAACAGGAGCAGGAGGAACGCGACAGTACAAAAATTTCATACATGGAAAATACATATGAAAAAATCATGAAATATATATATCAAATGTGCATACATCATACACAGAGAGCTATACACTTACGTTATTAGTTAGTCTCTTCCACCTTGTCTCATAATAATACATACGGTCGTCGTCGAGAATATTAGTGTGTATTGCCGTAATATAATATACAGATACACATAGAGCATACAAGTTGGGATTACACACAGAAAAGAGACACACAGAGTTGTTAGTTGTTGGTTTGTGGTATAGGAATAGGACGAATATCAGAAGTAGTAGTCGTGGAATATGACGAGCAAAAGTAGAAGCCCAAAGCTCTCATATAGTGAACGGGGTCGTGTCGTGAACTCAAAATGGGTCATCAAACTGCAAGCACGCAGAAGTAGCGAAAGTGTTTCATTTCAAATGATATTATGAGAGTGTGAGCAATATATACAACACACAAACACATACAGAGTACTACATAGACAGAGAGCCATGTAATAGTTAGAGTTAAGAGTCAACAGTAAATAGCAAATACAAATTTGAATACACAACAAATACATATGGACGAGAGAGAGAAAGAAAAAATGGCAAGCAACATAAGAAACTTACAAGAAATTGACAACTATTATCCCAATGTAGAGTACTGTAGTCATATCTGTATGCGAATTCGAGAGTTAAGTCCGTTTCTAAGCCATTGTTGAGTCGTCGTCTTCGCCGTTGTTGAATTAAAACGAAACTTGATTTTCTCACATTTTCTAAATATGTTCAATGCATATGCAGAACAGACGACGGCTGAACAACTGAACACACTTAAACTGGGCTACACACAAAACACATACTCTCAATTCTCATTCCTCATTTCCTCAAGTCATTGTCACAAATGGATCAAACTATATTTTTCATTCGTGAGAGCTCCACAATATTTATACATATATAAAAGGCAGACATTCAAGTAAAAAAAGTGACCGTGTCAAAAAAAAATTTGGTAGAAGGAAAAGAAAATGCAAATGCCTTGTAATAAATATTTGATGGTTGCCTTTCCAAATGTTCATTGAGATTATTCATTATCCTTCAACATATTGCCAATGTAAAATGTATAAAGTCAAATATAAATTTCCTTATAATAAAAATAAGGAATGAATTTCATTTGTGTGATAAAAAAAAATTCAATGGAAAAAAAGGAAAGAAAAAAGCTCAAGGGTTTATTTAATTTAAGTAGATATATGAAGTGACATGCTGGGGGTTTTTACGACAGACTGAAGGTCTGTTCTGTACAGTGGTGGTCACATGTAATTTGATGTTCTCACATGAATTTTAAATCGTGAGCCCCCACAACTTACCGTAATTTTAAATTTTTATTCTAATTTGTAATTTCCTATACGTTTTTTCCCTGTGCGTGACCAGGTTATCAGTATTTTCGTACTTGAGTATGATTCTCTGTGTGGACGTAACTTTAACCGTAAAACCATATCCTGTATCCGCAAGTCTCTTATCCTCATCCTTGTCCTATAGTACTTATCCTCTGTCCCGTGTCCATGTACATCCCACGTCTCAATGTCTTATCTCACACACACACACACCGGCTCATTTCTTCTCCTTCTTCCTTTCCATATATATGTGGTAACATGCTCAAGAAAAAAGTGTCACAATTTCTGGAATTCTGAATACACCGAGATAATTTTAATCACAAAATTAAAGTCACACGTGTATATTCGTGTGTATTTACCTCAAATCCAAAAAAAAAAAAAAACCAAATCTCAACGTGACTGGATATTCCATAATCTGCATTTATTTTCCCCAACAAAGTTCCAATTAGCAAGGTTTTATCATATCAATGGATGTTTTTTTTGTATATTTTGTACAAATTCCCAAGAATTCTTCATTCTAAATACAATTCACACACGGATATCTTCATGTTGCTTTTATCAATTTCCCTTCATACTCATTTCTAATTTCTCATATCACACCATCCATATATACACACCATGTGTACGAGATGAGACCCCATAATTGTACAATTGCGAATATGTGTCTACAGCACACACATTCACCGTTTCCAACTCGGTTGATGTTGATTCCGTATGAATGGTAACGGTCTAACGGGACCACAGAGTGAGAGAGAGAGAGTGAGAGAGAGAGAGAGAGAGAGAGAGAGAGAGAGAGAGAGAGAGAGAGAGAGAGAGAGAGAGGCAAGATGTCAAAATTGCCTAACGAAGTCATACACACTGAAAAATATGAGCTCATGACTGTTATGTCAATTCATATGACATCATATAAAAAATCGTATCATCATAGTTGAGGGGATTTCAAGGAAGTTTTCAAAAAGTTGATCGTTTTACACATAATTTTTGAAAAAAAGAAAGAAAAAAGAAACAAGGGTTTTTTCTTCAGCTTTGGTTTGTGTTTGTGTGTATTTGCATGCGGGAAAGAGGAGAAGGGAAAAAAGGCTTAGAAATCTTCGTGCACGCTGATTTCCATCTGGGGTATTGGACTGGTAAGCGTTTATTTGGGAAACGCTGCACTAGAGGACGCTCATGATTTGGTCAGTGAGTTTAGCACACTCTAGCATTAAAATTTGGTCCAATAATGTTGGAGGAGTAGTTGAAATGTGAAGGAGAGAATGAGATAAAAGGTGTGTAGCAAGCAAATGATGGCATATAGTATTAGTAGGAGCAGACTTTGGCTGTGTATTATAGTGGGGTCGTCGCCCTATCGTTCTATTTATGCGTCATATGAAATGAGGTTCTGCCTTCGTTTCCTACTTTAACCCTTTCCCCATACAACAAAACACACCAATCCAACAGTTACGTTATCGAGCGGTACATAATTTACACAAAGAAACCTCTCAAAAAAGTAGTACGCACTCATCAAAAACTATCAAAATTATAATTTACTCGCTCCTACACGTAATAAAATCAACAATTAGAATGCATACACGAGAAAAACATGAGTATTTTTGCTTAAATAATAAAGCTCTTCATATATATGACATGAGCATGAGTATGTGTGTGTGTGTGTGTATTACTGTGTATGTTCAATTCCAAATGCTAATGTTAAATTACGAGAGCGAGAGAAGAGGTGAAAAACATAACACAATGCAATGACAGCATACACATGCATGTAATGTAATATCTCATTACTGACTGCTCAAGTGCTTGCACTGCACATACCAGACATCCCATGACATTATGTCATCCTATTTTGACTAACAATAGAAATTATGGCTATTTGCGGGATATGTCAGAAATTACTTCTGTACATTACCAATTCAAATTATTTATTGGATTTTTGGATTTAACTTGATTTAAATACCTTGTCAAATATCACAATAATAATAAAACAAAATAGAAATTTTGAATTATATGTTTTCCACATTACGTTTTTATTATCTGTCTGTCGCCATTTATTTGTTTGGATTTGGACATTTCATTTTTCAATAGCAATAGCACGTCATTTGACGTCTTGGGATTTCTCTAAATGTGTGTGCATAAGCAGAACGGACACGGACAAAAGACAAGAAAAGAATGAAAACAAAGAAATATTTACTGGATATTAAATTATGTTGAGTGTTGAATGGAACATTGAAATGTTTTATTGACATTTGAGGGAAATGGGAAAATGAACTTTTGAGTTTAGAAAGAGCATACATACAATTACACGGTACAGTGTTTAAAATATGAATGCTGTACTATAATATGTGTGTGCATTCAAGTCTTAAAGTATAATACGGAGAGTTTTGCTCAGATTTTTATGTGTACCCTATGTGTGTCTGTCTGCTTGTCTCTCTGTGTGTACAAGTGCTAAATCTTTTGCAGTCACAGTCATAGTCACAAGTCGGAACGAATCGTACTACTGTTGTCTACTGTAATATGGCATAAGGAATATGATGATGAAATGTACATACATACAGTAAATCATAAAAATTTGCCATCAAATTTCAAGGAAATTTGTTTAGCGTGTATAATAGAGAGGAAGGATGAGGAAAAGGGAGAAGACAGATGTAGATATTATTTAATAAGTAGTATTTTGTATCATGGAAGAGGAACTCATCCTCAGACTGTTCAAATATACAAAGAGACTCATGTTTTTCATATAGTTACCTACTTACAACTATATAGCAATACGGATATTATATGTATACATAAAGTATTTTCAAAAAAGAATACGGAATAGATTTTAATTATTTTTTGGTGGATCCACAATCCACAGTCAACAAAGAACAGAGAGACTCATCACTCACAGTTAGGATCAAATCCATAGAATAAGAATACAATAGCTGTATTATTAGTACAAAATATTGTCATTCAATATATAGAGTCATCCGTTTTCATGGTTGACGAATATTTGAATTTATAATCATGACTCACACATACATAAAATACATTTACAGCGGCATTAAAATCCAAAGAATATAAAATATCAAAAAAACGGATACCATTATATGTACAAAGTCTACAAAGTCAAAGCAAGTGAATGAGAGAAATATATAATCACATATAAATCCGACATTCTGAATACTGACAGTGAAGACACGTCATGAGAAAAACTGAAAAGCAAGGGGAAAAAGAATACAATGAAACAATCCTTTGATTTATCTCAAATCTCTACGTTTCAATTTCAATCTTCAATTGAACTTTTCCACGTCAAGCTTGAAAGGAAATCGATACTTTAAACCTCAAACGTGTCAAAAACACTTCAGAATTTTAAATCAGTTAGTCTTGTCAAAAGTCTAAATACAAAAAAAGATGAAAACCGAAATACATATATACAAAAGAAAGACGATTATGATAAGATGAGAAAGAAAATATCCAAATCACACTAGAATACAATGCAGGACAATACAATGGAATGGAATTATAATACAAAAGAAGAATATATATATATATATATATTATATTATGTATGTATTGCATAACAATAATCTATTATTAATAATATTAATTTAGTATTCCTTCTACCATTGTACAAATCATGTAAAACTTCAAGTTCCCAAAGAACAACAAGAAGAAAAATGAAAGAAAAACAAAAATTGACATGATCACTATAGTTTATTGATTGTTGTTTTCCATTTTCCTTTTCTTCTTATTCTTCTTCTGCGTCTTCTTCTTTTTGCGTTGTGAAATTCCAGTATGGTAAAAAAAATCCATTTCAATACAATGTACTTATATAGTCAAAAAAAATATGTGGTTGCAATTATAATTAATTATAATGATGGTGCGAACACTAGGACTTGCAATGGTACTGGCACCACATACATATATAAGAAAGTAATCTCGTGATTTGAATTGAATAATAAAATAACCTTTTGAATTGAACCTGGAGCAAGTTTAAGTTGCTGTCGAAGTCGAAGAAAAAGAAGAAGTACATAGAAACAGGGAATTAGTATAGCAAGAGATAAATGGTCAGAGAGTGGTCTATATGTAATGGAATGGATTGGGAGTATTAGAGTATGTGAGAGCCAGAGTGTAGTGTGTGAGTAGAGGAAAAAAAACATGTTTTGCATAAATAAATTGGACAATATGGTCTGTAGTAATGGTAGCGAAAATCCATCGTGTATTTCATGCAGACTTTGGGAATTTGAATAAGCATGGAAAAAAAATGATATGAGAGGTAGATATAGATATCCCCAATCTACATGTACATGTCGAGAAGATGAGTAGAATGTACTACGCAGAGAGTACATAGGGAGGGGAGAGAGAGAATAGAAGAAGAGGATAGAAGCGAGAAGCAAGCGAACGAACAAGTTACCCAGTCAACAACATAATAATTACATAAAAGTAACCCAAGTTCATTCGATTATTGAACCGGGCCAGAAACTGAAAGTCATTCAACTCTCTTCTCGTCGTCGTAGTCGTCGACTCGTCGATGTGGACTCCGACTCTCACTCACTCACTCACTCACTCACTCACTACCAGCAACATGTTCGCAACCATTATATGTAGAGGCACTGCCCCCTCATATATATGTACATTTCTGTCTCTCGCACTCTTCTCCATGTAATATTATGTCCTTTCCCTTGCATCACACATACAAACCAATATCCATATGATGCCATAATATAACATAACATAACACAGAACAGAACCACCATTAAAGTGCATTAGACTCAAAACTTAAGTAAGACAATTTTATTGTTTGGTTTGGTTTGGTTGGCAAAATGCGAGTGTGTGCCATGAGGCATCACACACTTATTATCATGTATATACATATCTATATAATACTCGTATTTGCCCGTATGATATACTTATGATTATACACCGAGTAGATAATACACTTTATTATGCTATCTTGTAAACACTCAATCAAAACCCGAGGCCAAGAACCTACAAAATCCGTATGTACACTCAATACGACTGCTCCTACTACTACTATTATACTACTGCTGCTGCACGTATTATATATACAAAGCTTGGTTCTTTTTTAGGTGCAAAAAAAACATACTTTGTACTTTTGCAAAACCACAGTCAGAGTCAAAGGCAGAGAGCAATGCCATGTGAGTTGTGTATATAAATATACAAATTACACACAAATGTACAAATATGCATAATACATAATTTGACAAGATCCCCTTTTATCCATATCCAAATAACCCGCAGAGACCACAGCACACACAGCGAGAGAGAGAGATTGTATGCAGAATACTTATTTATAATATTCTTATGAATATGAACGCGAAATGCAAATGGAAATTTGACTGATAAATCTAATCTAATCTCGGGGGAAATATAAATGGAATAAACTTGCATATTATTTTATTTGCGTACACATGACTAGGTATAATAAATTGTACCTGACAGAGAGAGAATGACATTTAGTATATTTAACCATGAACAATCCACGTCAAGTCAATATTCAAAATCAAATATGTAGTTAAAAAAGAAAGGTTTAAAAAATAATATTGACCCTTTCCCAGCAGTATAGTTTTTTGGACTCGTAAATAGAAACTGTACTGTTGAAATCCAAAGAGAATACAACTACAAATAAAAATAGCCAAAGGGTTCAAAGATACGGAGAGATATATCGATTTGTAGGTAAAGTCATTGCCACATATATTGCACTCCTCACTCCTCTGTATTTCATTTCATTTTCCAGCATCCACCGTGCTGCTTTATCCAGTACATAATACAGTAGCAGACTTTTGTCCTCTTTATTACCAAGTGAAAGCACAATATCTGAATTTTGTTCTCTAAATCTAGGTACTTTGTATATAGCTTCGTAGCTTACGGTACAAAATAAAGATAATGGGCTATATCTATACCTGTGAATTTTTTTTGTTTTTGGTAAAAATAACTAAAGGTTTTTCCTTTTCGAAATGGAAATGGAATAAAAGGGAAATAGAACAAGTGAGATTTTTACTCGTTTCTTATGTTTTCCCCTTCAATTTCTTCTCAACTTGCCATATACTACGCAGTAGTACAGAAACGTGGATGGAATAGCTTTACGTTATGCCTGAGAAATTTTCAAGTTTAAAATTCCGCTGACCGATGACCGACCTAAAAATATATTATGAAATGAGAAATACCCAACAAGACAAACTATAAGAAGACAAAAAAGAATGTATAAATGACAATTGAGATTGTGGAATTGAGGGAAATGGGTTCAATAGCATAAAATAAAGTACAGTCTGCAACAGTGTGTGAGTATACTTGAGTACATAGACTACTTATAGACAGGAGTATTATTATTAGAGGGAGAAGGAAAGGAAAGACGAGGGAAAAAAAGGGTTTTGTAACAATGGACAAAGTGTTGGTGATGGACGGACATAAAAGGAGGATGTCCTTTGGTAGTGTGCGTACATATGGAATATCCATAGATTTGTATATATGGAAAACACAGGTGAAGAAACTCAGGAAGGGGGGAAGGAACTGACGGATGATGATGATGATTCTGTGTATTTAACTCAAGCATAAAAGAGTCTACATAATACATACATACAGAGAGGCATGAAGGTAGTGGTAGTGGTGGTGGTGGAGTGTATGTACATTTACAGATGTATACACATGCACACACAGGTATGGTGATCTATAGAGGAGACGACGAGAGAGAGAGAGAGAGAGAGAGAGAGAGAGAGAGAGAGAGAAGAATCCTCCCGCGGAAGTTTTGTTATTATTATAAATATAATGTGGAAATTGTGGATGTGTGTGTGTCCCTGGAAAAAAGCTGGTTCTCCCCCCACACTGGTGGTTCGTTCTCTCTCTCTCTCTCTTCTTCGTCCGTTCGGCTATACGTTGAATGAATGTGAAGGTTATGCAAGGGGTAAACGTCCTCACAAGGTTAACAGACCCAGCAGCCGCCAACTTGACTTTCACTCTCCTCTGGAACTCCAATCAGTTCACAACCTCATTCTATCTCTCCCTCTCACTTACAGTGGTGTATGTGCTCCATTTATCTTCAAATAGGACAGAACGAAATATTTAATATAATATTTTTCACTTTTGCTACCCAGTCGACAAGAAAAAAAGAGAGTACAAATCAGTAAGAGTTTAGTGCTGGAATCAAACTGGACAAGTTCAAAATATTCTCTCGAGTTGTTTCATCCAGTTGTCATATATATTCACCAACAACAAGATTCAAAAAGTTATCCAAAGGATATTCATCAAGTTTTCTTGGTTCTTCGTTTGAGATTTGTTTGAGATTTCAAATTGGATTTTTTCGGGATTTATTGAGAGAGATTCAACAAACAATAATACACACACATTTACTAAACTGAATAGTTTATAGTTTTTAGTTATTTAAAAACAAAAAGTTAGTTAAATATATGAATACGGTGGGAGACATTGGATAAAATGTTAACAGAAATGAATTACTCGTATTCTCATCAACACTCTCCGCCGCCGGTACCCACGTCCACCGTCTCTGATTATACATTGGCACAGTCCGCGGACATGCAAATCGGTATTCAACTCTTTCATTTTTCCATTTTCCACACATCTACTTCTATACACATTGTCATTGTTTAGGGGGGAAATAATAAATAAGAGTATTAATTAATGTGTTGTATAATATATATAGTTTCCGTTTGAGTTCAAGTGACATTTGGAAATATTATATATTCGAAATGAAATCTCTCATAATGTGTGTTTGAGAGTTTGAAAGTGTTCTCGGAAATGGTTTGTTCTCCCTTGATATTATTACCACAGTGGAGTTTTATCGGGAATGAGAATGGACCTTGAAATTTGAAAATTAAAATACGAGACAAGATAAAAATATGAATTTAGAATATTAATTCTAAAAATATATATGTAGACATATTGTTCTGCTCCTATAGTTCCAATGTGATATGAAGATTTTAGAGAAAGAAGATTTAAAGATAAAGATGATAATGGAAATTTTTAATTATAAAGTGAAATATTTGTGTGACTAAAATTCATCTTCTTTTCTATATTACAGAGTTCGATGGGACGACAGTTTTGTGCCGAGTTTGCGGAGACAAAGCCAGTGGGTTTCATTATGGAGTCCATTCGTGTGAAGGATGCAAGGTTAGTTTAGACCGAATTCGTAAAACGTTCGTATGCGCGTACATACGTCAAGCCATTCAACTTTCAAGGCTAAACATATGTACGCGTTTGCTTTTGCTTTTGTCCCTATCTCCCCCATATATAATAATATATATATATCCTATTACTTAGTACTTATGTATACAAGCATCGTTCTCAACAACTCCAATACATATGGTGGCTTGTTACTGCCTACACACATATGCAGAGTATAGTATGTATAGCAGAGGACAAGTCTCAGCCAAACTTTTCACATGTATATATGTATATAAAATACAAAGCTAACTCCGTATGTATTCATATCCTTTTTTTCTATATATATTTTTATCTTGTCTGCTCCTGACTTTATGTATACATACTGTATGTATATGTACTTCCAAACCCCTTTTTTCTACTCTTTTTCTCTAAAATCAGCTCGAATATATATTTTATGTTCTACTCGAATGCTCTCTCATACACACTCACATTTTCTATAGGTAAATTGCCTTGCACGCTATCCCACACACATGTATGCATACATAGTCTGGTCTAACATACAAATGTATCACGTGGTTTTAGCGCTCTCATATATCATCCAATCCACACCATGTACATACACATGCCAGGGAATTTTGCAGTTTATGGTTATGCCATTTTGCCATTGCAAAAAAAAAGTATATTGCCATTGTGTGTGTACTCACTCACTCACGTCTTCCATCCACACACACTGGTAGACAGAGTAAGCGAGTGACTCTGAACTACTTAACATTGTCATGCATACGGCCAGAGAGTAACAAACTCGGCTGGTGCTCCTGACAACGCTCGCACTCGCCTAGTACATATACAAGGGCTTTCATTTGAATCCTCACTACTCTCATGTATAATCATAATGCATAATGTACTCACTTTTTTCTTACTCACTCAATGAAAATGCTCTCTGTAGCTCATTCAACTCTCAGGTATGGTATGATATACACAATCATCTACTCGCTATTGCTATTAAACTTGAATTCTATTTTCTCTATTTTTTTCGTTGTTTTTCACTTTAAATATTAAAAGTATTTTTCTTTCATCATCATTAGAGCATATAGTCATAATCTTTATCTTTTGTAAATGTGCACACGTTTTATTTGAATATTTAATGTTAACATATGAGCACAATTACAATGAGCGAGATAATTAACTTCCCATGTATAGTGGATGGAGCACGTTGTGCATTTATGAATTTCTGTTTTATATTTTATCATGTGTAAAAAAAGGGAATCCGAGTAGGAAAGTTTTCCTCATTTTTTTATGTTTTATGTGTTTTACATGCCTTTTATATTATTTTCTATTTCACACATCTATTTTGGAATGCTCAATGGGAGCAATCAAATATCAAATGAACAAAAATGAGAAAGGATATTTAATTTTCATTATAATATACAGCTAGAGCACGTTTCAGACTGATTGTGAGATTAAGATGAAGGGATTAGAAACCTATATTTAATGCAAATGGGGGAGAAAAGTAAAGTAGTTTTCCTAAATGGTATAAATTGAATATAAATTGAACGCACAATGTGTGTGCGTGTGTGTAAATACAGGATAATTTCAGGGACAGGGCAAAGACATGTGAGTGTGCGAGTGAGTGTGTACGACGAAATAAGCACGAGTTAAAAGGCTCTCTCTCCATATACACTCCAAATCTGTCTCATGTCTCATGTATCTAGATATTTTGTGTGTAATGCGTTTGTGTGTGGTGTGTGTCTATATACCCTTTGAGTTCATGAAACTGCACAAACGAGTTGTGACTCTTGACCTATAACGTGAATATATACGGAGAAAGAAAGAAAGAACGAACGAAAGAAATAATAATAATAATAAATAATAATACTTAATAATATAATAAAAGTAATATACGTTGTAGCTGCATGCAATCTCTCTCTCGGAATAAAGTTGAATGGCTGTTTTGTGAGGTAGGCAAGGTTATAGGGTTATATACAGCTATTCATCATCATCATCATCATCATGATCATAATATATAGTATATACTATATAGTTGGTTTGGTGCTTTTGTAAAGAAAGTGCTTTGAGCTTTGAGGTACTCAAACTGCGAGTCTCGAGGATATTTAGATGGTAATATGCACTCTCTGCAATACATATGCTCCACCTCCAGCTGCATTTATCCTTGATGGTTTCTCTATTCCACTGAGTGAGTGACTGACTCAGTGTGTGTACTGTGTATGTAGGGAAGAAAAGGGTTGAACGTCCCGAAAAAAATAATTGAGAGCAGTGAGTATGTTATTGACCCAGGAGAGAGAGAGAGAATGAGAAGAAGGGTTATGGATATAAACACATTACACAGAGATATTTTCCACCCAATCCCCATCCCCATCTCTCTACTCATTCCCAGACAACGCAAGTGCAGTTCAATCACCCTTCTCGTCAACTAACTTGTATAAACTTCACAGCTACACGTCAAACCACCAACACCACATATATATATACCAAGTACACTACAATACAATACATCAAGTATATATGTAATCTCATAGGAAAATACAAAATTCAACAACAAAATACACCTATTACGACTAAAAGAGAGGGCGAGATGGAGAGAGAAACATTTCCTTCCGACCGTCGGTATTGCGTAAGAGAAAGGGGAGAACGACCGAGGATGACCGACGACATACTTTGTACTTATACATTTTGCCCTGGATTTTTCTCACTCATTCACTCCAGGTCGTTGGCCTCTTTTTATATTCATTTCCTTGCAGTTCCCCTTCCCATACACCATTCCAATACATACACACACACACACACACACACATATATATTACAGATACATTCAGACTTGGGTGTACCTACAAAAAAAAAACACAGTAAGCAAATCTAGGGAGAAATATCTAGAATGTAGATGAATCACATGCACACACAGAGTAGAACATAACACTTGATGACAACCACAGTAAGTAACTACATATAGTCAGGACATGCACATAGATTATGTAGAGAGAGAGAGAGAGAGAGAGAGAGAGAGACTCAAAGGTGATTTGAATTGGCACATATTACGCTAAGAAAAACACACGAGTTGCCTACCATACTCATATACACACACATTACATTACTACACAAACTCATCGATAACAACAAACCGTTTGAAATGAATTCATAATATTTAACTGGGTCTTACGTCGTTCATATGTCTTATACCATGAGTCCTCCTTTTCTCATTTGCCTTCTTTTTTTCTTTTTAAATATCTTTTTTTTGCACACGACTACCCATTTCATTTCAAAGAAGTCCAATGTGTTTTGAGTACTCGGAGGAAAACAACATGAACTCTGCACATTTATCAAATAGCTATACAAATATACATTGAAATATTTAAATAGAGTAAGAGGTAAATGACACATATAGAAATGTATTAGTATATGCGTATATGAGTATGTGTAATGAGTAGTAGAGGATATTATGTTACAGTTGAAGTGTTGAATGAGTTCATCATCACACATGTACAAAATTATAATTGATATTGATATCAATACGAATCGGAATTGGAATATGAAAACATGAATATGATTGTCGTCTCATCAAATTCAGACGGAGAGAATTCATAAGACGTAGAATATAATGGAGAATGGTTTTATATTTTGAAGAGTCCGATGACACCATTCACAATAAATATATTATTCCGAATTCACATTGACGAGGGTAAAAACGCTTTAAGTGTGAAGGAATGGAATGCACACACTCTGTTTTTCTCATTCTTTCTTTCTCTCTCTCTCTCTCTCCCCGATTCGCTGAGGCTGAGACAATTCAATAATAATAATGATTATTATTATTATCATTAGTAATCGTTTCTCCATTCAATTCATGTTGTTGTCACATCGTTTATATGAGGATTTTTTTTTCATATTTTAAATGTTTGTATAATTGAGCTTAAACACACATAAATTGACTTGTGACATTTGATCGGAGCAGCAGTCATTTATTTTGACTCTATTCACAATTTGGTATTGGGAATTGTAGGTCCATTGTCTTCTACCACTTGTCTAGTACCAACACCAAACACATCAACTACCCAATATATCCATACGATTTAAATGGCTCAATTTCTTTTTTACAAAAACTTATTTGAACATGAAAAATATTCGAGTGACATACTTTCATAAAAATAGTTAAATGTCCTTCCTATCATTCAAAATTTTCTAATCCTTCTCCTTGCCTCAACTTTTTTTGCAAATTGCGAATTTAAAAAATGTATGAAAATGAATGAAATAGTAAATAATAAATGATTTTACATTTTTCCATAGGGTTTCTTTCGCCGCTCCATTCAACAAAAGATTCAGTATCGCCCATGCACAAAGAATCAACAATGTAGCATTTTGCGAGTGAACCGAAATCGGTGTCAGTACTGCAGATTGAAGAAGTGTATTGCCGTTGGAATGTCCCGAGATGGTAAGTATTCTTTTCCCCATTACTATGTATTATTAGTATAGTTCATATTTCCAAATCATCATCAAAATCTCAAAATCCAAATGACAAATGACAAAAAGGAAATATATAATTGAGTCAAACAGGACACATAGCATGAACCCTTTTTTAAAGGATATGTAAAGATTCAAATTATAGAATTTGAATGCGAAATTGTAGACACGGAAAACAATTATCATTACCATTACGAACATCACTAGAATTTTTAGAAGCATCATCGCATCATCATCATCATCGTCTTATTCATCCTCCACACAACATGATCAACATATGTGATCACTGATGACATAATAAGTAAACATAACGGAAAAGTCGGCCATTGCACTTACGGAAGGATGTGAGTGCGAGTGTGTTTGTGTCAGGATTTGTGTGTGTGTTTACTCTGTACAGTAAGAGTAATAGTTACTAGTTGTAGTTGTATTAGTCGTAGTAGTAAATATGTGTGAGTGTGTGTGAGTAGTGTGTGTAGGGCAATGAACTGACCTCAATTCAAGTGCATTCAAACCCACATACGTACATACAACTCACTCATATATACACATTTTCAAAATCAAATTATTTAACTTTATCTTTGAGTTTATGGGTAAACAAAAGCTACAGGATTTTTTTTCTCTCTTTTGGTTGGTCTCTTTGATTTCGAGAACAATTAACATTTTTTCAAAGTAGCAAAACAAATGATATGTATATACATTTTATTAAATATCATCATAATAATCATAAAATGTGTTCCATCAAAGAGCTACATAGCAAATATCCCTTACCTATTTACTCTTATATTCGAATTCATATATATGAAACAACAACAACAATCATATCATAATAATAGGATTTAGCTGTACTTTTCTCTTATATAGGCAGCAGAGAGTCAGGGTATGGGAGAGAGAGAGAGAGACGATAGCTATTAAAGTAATATAAAGTAAGAAAGAAAAGATGAAATGAGGAGATAGAGTGAGAGAGAGAGAGAAGGGAAACTCAGGTGAGTGAACTCTTTGGTTAGCAGAGCGTTTTTGTTGGTCGTTGAACTCGAGAAACAACAAATGCATTTAGTCTTGTCTTGACTTTCTACTCGGTCACTACTGAAAACAGTTTCTCTCAGTCAGACGACTGTCACAGTTAAGTCTGCCAACTACTACCAAAACACTCTGCTACTCTTAACCTATACACTCAACTCTTTGCAAAAAGGATACTCATTGTCAACATATACACACAACACAACATATTTTGAATCATTAAGTTTTTTGAGATTACTCTCCGTGTGTTTTCCAAGGAACAACAACAACAAACATATCTCTCTTATTCCAAAAATGGATTATTCATCATCAACGTGTACAAATTCCTAAAAAAATCCATCGTCTCTTACAATTACAGAATATATATTTTTGTAACTGATTATAATATTCTGAAGAAATTCATCATCAAATTCTAGTGATATTTTGTGACTGTGCTGAAAAGAAATATATAAGTCAAATATATTGTTGATATTCATCTACTACAATACATATCTCTACAACATAATACTATATTAAATCTAAATATTTTTGCTACAAATTATACAAACGACAAATCCAAACACACACACTGTGCTAAAGTTAAAGTTGAGAAAGCTCATATTTGATTCAATTATAAGTTCAAGTTGACATATATATATATATATCATACAAAGAAGGAAAAAAACTCTTGTCTATACTTTTGAGTACAGTTGAACATTTGTTTTTGAAAGTTTCTCTCTCTTGCTCGCTCTCAACATTGGAAGGCGTAAAGAACAAGAAGAAAAAAGTTAAAGACATAAAGAGTTTAAGTGTTTGAGATAGAAGTGGGAGCTCTGGATGCTCATCTATCGTTGTATTGTTCAAGCTGCTAAAAACTTTGATATATAATATAATATTGTGGTCTATTTAACGGTAATGCAGCCGCATCAGCATCAATAGACACTGACTTTGGTACAGTATACTGTACAGTATTAGTATACACATTACTCTGAAGGGGAAAAAAAGTACGTACGTACGTACAAACAACACTCGTCGTTCAAACACACATACAATTAACAATGGTTGCATGTGAAAGGCTCCTGAACACAGTGCAGTCCGCGCAGGACCCAACTCATGAAGGTAATAATAATCTCAAGGCCTCATCCTTGAAAATCCAACAAATTTCCTGTTTTGCGAAATTTTCACGACCATCCCCACATGAATACATATCATTTTTATTCTCTATATGTAGCTACACACTCTCACACGCGTTCAACTATCTCTCTTACTAATAGCACTCTTGTTCTAGGAACTCTCTTCATCATCTATCCCTCACTCACTGTAATACATACAGTCCGATAATCTCATATCATATATACATGGAAATTTAATATAGATATAGGTCGAGGGAATTGATATAACGTTTGGCATTTCTCTGTCCTCTGTTCTCTGTATATAGTGATAGTCTTATAGTTGTATTTGAATTAGAGTCAAGAAAGGAATAAAGGATTCTCTTTTGAGAGTGCATCATGGGATGTGAATGTGAGTGTGTAGATGCAATGAGAGCAGGTTCGATTTATATATATACGCGCAGAGAGAGAGAGAGAGAGAAAATATAATAATATAATAGTTGAGAGAGTTAAAGGACAAATCTACACACATACACACACGAGCACAAGCCACCATACACACGGTAGCTCTCAATATATAGCGGCAAAGGGAAAGAAAAATCAATAAACGCCAGCCCACACTCAACCTTGTGAAAGATTGAGCTAGTCAATGTGACGCAAAAGCAAGTTCAAGGCTCACGTAGTCTGAAGGACTTTTTTATTCCACTCACTCGATTACTCCTTGTCGAGCTACACACGTCCATTTTTACTCTCATCTTCATATTAGTGCACACAGTTGCACATACTCACACATACATTATCCTCATTATACTTTTTCGAGTCCAGTACACGGACAAAAAAATATACTAGTTCATTTTACCAAAAAACAATAGATAAAGTGCTACAAATCCAAAGAAATATATCGAGTTTAAAGTTTCCAGTCACACTAATAGAAATAGAAATAAATATAGTTATATATATTTTCCATCATTATTAATATTACGACGAGACTGTACAATCACCACAGTCAACATGGATTATACAAATTCTATTCTGTGGAGAGTTTTAAGTAACAAAAGACCAGCTGGTACGACAATCCTTATTACACTTGTTTAAATAAAATTTAATGAAAAGAAAAGAAAACGGGGAATTTAAATTGATCCGAGTGAGTGTGTGGATGGAGTTGGATCAGAGATTTATCAGTTTAACAGTGACCCATACATATATATTTGTATATATATATATATATTGCTCATCAAGAGCAATATCTTATCCCAGTTTTAATTTCATTTTTTTTTGGAGGACGTTCATACACATATACATTATTCACGGGATCCCATTCTAATTTAGTGCTCTTGAGTCATTTGGATTTTGAGAATTGTTTTAATATTATTTGGAAATGTTTAAGTGTGAGATCATTTATGATTTCGGATTAATTTTGTGATTGTGATGTACTCATGTTTTCTATTTTATTTGTTTGATTCAATAGCCGTCCGTTTCGGCCGTGTCCCAAAACGGGAGAAAGCCAAAATCCTGGCAGCTATGCAACAAAGTCACGTGGCAAAGTCCGCAGAAAGAGCTCTATCAACAGAATTGGAGGATCTCTCGAAATTAACATCGACGGTCATTAATGCTCACATGGAAACATGCGAATTCACTCGAGAAAAAGTCAAAAGTCTGTATGAGAAGGCCAAGAATGATACAAATGTCCCAACACTGGTACGTGACCCTGAATTATTACAACTTTTATATGTAGTTTTTTGTGTCTTGTGCATGTATATGTAATCAGTAATAGAAAGTACCTAAAACGTAGCAGTAGTCGTAGTAAGTAAGTAGAAATAGTTGTAACCTACGTCGTAGGTTAAGAATATGTACATGCATGCATGCAATGTACGTAGCAATGAGTAGAGAGAAGGAAAAAAAAATACAATGTTGGAGAAAGGCCTTGACTTACACTTCCTATTTCCGTACAATGTTACAGGCATGTCCGCTAAACCCACACCCTCAGTCAGCCGTGGAGGATTTTTCTGAAAGGTTCTCCCCTGCCATTCGTGGCGTCGTCGAGTTTGCCAAGCGACTCCCAGGTTTCTCCATTCTGAGTCAAGATGACCAAGTGACTCTTTTGAAGGCCGGTGTTTTTGAAGTTCTTCTTGTTCGGCTCGCTTGCATGTTCGAGGGCTCCTCAATGCTCTGCGTCAACGGACAAATCCTAGAGAAACACGCAGTGTCGGCTCAGAATGCCCGATTCCTCCTCGACTCCATGTTCAAATTTGCCGAGCAATTCAACTCACTCGAACTGTCCGATGAGCAAATTGGAGTTTTTTGTGCTCTCGTTGTCATTGCTCCAGACAGGTAAATGACATTCCCAATTTTTATTTGCATAATAATATTGTCTTTTGAAAGTGCATCGTCATTATCATATATATATATATACATGATGTGATACAACAACACTGGTAAAAAAAAATGAAATGCTAAAAAATGAAATTTACTTTGTAATTTACAGACCAGGACTCCGGAACATTGAGCTAGTCTCCCGCCTCCAGTCACATCTTCGTTCAGCACTCCACACAATCATACCACCCTACTTACTGTCTGAGCTGGACAAGAAAATTCCGGACCTCCGAACACTCAACACACTCCATTCGGAGAAATTGTTAGCATTCAAGATGGAAGAAGCTTCTTCATCTTCATCCGCTTCGACCACATCCACAAATACAAATACAAATTCAACAACAAATACAACTACAACATCCATACCATCATCATCTTCATCATCATCATTCCCGTTGACACCCTCACCTCGAAAATCTTCAGATGAAGAGGATAGTCCGAGTAGTTCTCCTCGAAGATTCGGTGGAGTGTGTCCGTACAAGCAATTTCCAAGAGGGATTGAGAGTCCGAGTGGGGATTCAGGTATAGAATCCGGAGCCTGCTCCAGTCCAGCTAGATCCGAAGACTTAGTGATGAGTGAGGACATGCCCGTTTTGAAAAGGGCTCTCCAAGCACCACCTCTCATTGACACCAATGTTCTCATGAATGAGGCCTACCGACCACACAAGAAATTTCGGTAAGCTTTTTTTTTCTTCTATACCCCCCTTTGCAAACTATAATATATATTCTTTGAAAAATACTCATTGACCTCCAAAAGGATAACTCACCTGACAAGAAAAAACTTGAATGAAATTTGAATATGTCACTAATCAATCCATTGTTGCCTATTCTTATGAATTATAGGTACACATCAGCAACATCAACTTCATCATCATCGTCAGTAAAGTCATCCAGTCCGCCACCACAACAAATCCATCAACAAATCCAGCATCATCATCATCAGCATCAACAACAGCAACATCATCATCATCAACAAAATACCCCAGTTCCCCCTTACCAGTTGTACCCACAACTTGCCTCCGCCCTGACCCAACCACGCCTGAAGCCACAAATGACTTACGACTTCAAGCCACCACTCTCCGCCACTCATTCGACTCTGGCTCGAACGCTCAATGAGCGTCCCAAAATGTTGAGTGAGGAGAATGCAGTTGCCTCGGACTTGATCCACTCGATGATCATGCGAGAAGAAATTGAATGTCCATTGAATTTGTCCAAGAAAATTACTTGTTAATTTTGATCTCTGTTGTCTCGTGCGTGTTTATATATTTACCTAAAAATATGCATTAAATAGCATTCTCGTGGTTTAGTGTGTGTAAAAAATACTTTCCCTTCCCATCGTCTTTTGATTCTTCGTACATTTTATTCCATACATATTCCATATCCATATTCACTTTCTCGAACATCCTCATCAGTTTTTTCTTTCGTTTCATATACTGTGCTGCATAATTTTAATTGTATTCAACATACTTTCATAATAAAATGCATTTATATATACATTATTCAGTACATCATATCTTTCCTATGATCACATCCCAAGTCGTGTACGCTATACATACAAACAAACGCGCATATTTGAATTCATTTTCTGAGCGAACGAGAGTAACCATTGACAAAGCATGTACGAGGATATAGAGTCAATATGCAATATGAGGATGCAGTGTGTGCAATTATTTTCATGTGGAGGAATGCAAAAATATTTTTGCATGTGGCCTTTGGAAAAACAAACAACCTTGACAGAGAAACAGAGGTGACTCTTCTCTATTTCCTATTTCGATTCCAAATTAGCATAAACACAGCGCACACACACTTCATGCACATTACATCACTCTCCTCTTTCTCTATTCGATCAACCTTATGTTCATTTTGTACCTTATTATGCTCTAAATTCTCAACTCTAAATTCCAATTCTCAATTTTCTCATTTTCTCATCATCCTCAGCCTCATCCTCAGAAACTCAGAACTCTACAGAATGTTTGACATATATTATTTAAACTGTTTTACAAAATCACTATACACATGCTCCTGGCTACCTAATTATCATCAAGTGTCAAAAGCAAAGGCAAAAAGATTACAATGCTCGACCAACTTTTCCACGAACAGTTTTTCACAAATGTGTATGTTTTTTTAGCTCTCATATACTGTGGGTTTTCCGAGTAATAGTATAGATACGTTTTCACATATGCCATCTTTCCATCTGTACTACAGATTCTGTAGTATTATTCCAAATTTACAATTATTATATGTAATAATAATATTTTTGATTCTACATATATGTAATCATCTTTCCATAATTCCTAATAATGTTTTTCCCTATTAAAGTTAATCATATACTCAAATTCGAACGATATAGTTTCACCTTCAACCATGTTATAGCCTATATTAACTACCAACTAATGACATTTTCATAATATAACATGATGCTCATGATGCTTGTACTCGGATTTAGCATTTAATTGTCATCAGGAGTAAATGAAGAGAGAGAGAGAAAGACCAAAGGAAACGGCTGAAAGTCAAGTCAAAAAGACATTTTGACCCTGAAAAGAAAAACATGCTATACACAATATCCTCATTACTGAATGTCGAGAGCAATTACAAATTACACACGTTGCATTGCATAGCACACATTTCATCATTAGTATAAGATATATATACAAAAGATATGTAGGAAATCCAGTAGGATTGGAAATCATCATATTATATGTTATATATTTAGTTGGTATTTAATAATAATTACCAGTATTATGATTGTTTTCATGTGATAACTGTGATAAGGCCGAATACCAGTTGAAAATTTAGAACGGTGTATGTGTGTTTGATATGGAATTACAAATATTTGACAGTGCCATGTTGTCATGTAGAAAAGCCAGCAAAGACAAGGCAGAAGCAAAAGATGAGAGGCCAAAGTACAATAGGTTATTTTTTTAATGTTAGAATCGATATCAAATTACAGAAGATTAGAGCCGAGTATACATAGATTAATATATTGGAGGACTCTTTTACACATGAAATTATGATGATCACATCAAATATTGTTTTTTTCTTTCAAGCTTTTCCTCTGTATTTGAACTGTGCCGTTCAAGTGTGGGTATATTTTTTGATCTATTTATGTAAGAATTACTTACAGGGAAAAGAAGAAAAAGGAAAAGAAGAAGTGAAGACGAAGAGACGATGAGGAAGGAGAAAAAACCTTCCATATGTTGTTATGTTATCTTGATTTGTCCTCTACGTAATATTCTATTTGATATTTGAAGATGAAGCAAGGTCTCTTGCTCTTGTTTTGTACTTTGAGACCAAGACACAACGAGTATACAACGACGGCGACAACCAATAGACAATCGAATCCATTATCATCATTTATTATTATTATAGTTTTATAGAATCAAACAGAATAGAATAAAATAGAATATTATATGAATTATGATGGGTCGTATTTTTTTTATGTATATACATTCCACCATTCAATTCTTCAACTTATTAAGATTTCATGTGTCTATAATATATAATATATTTATATACTACATCCGTTTGACTTTTATATTGCAAATATTTGCAGTCACTCGTATTGTCAAAATATGAGAGTAGTAAACTGATTTTTCCTTGAAATATCTAAAGAATCGAAATGAAATTGCGGTCAAATTACACACATTTCAAATTGTACACATCATAGTCATTCTATGTATACTAAAAAGAAATCGGTTTAAAAATTCCAATGAAAAACCATGAGAATGAGAAAGGAATGAGAATGTGACTACGAATTTGGAATGGCCGAGACATATTGACATAATATAATTATATTATATAGAGAATGAAGGAATTAGTTTAATGTGCCATTCAAAAATATGTTCATTCACAATAAATATATGTACAATCAATTTATTATTACTACTAATTTCATTTTATTTATATTTTTTTCCCTGCGCAGTTCGGTTTCAACTTGTACCTTGTATTTTTTTCATTTTCGTCATGAGTATATATGTATAAGTACGTGTATACAAAACCAAATCCTGAACTTTACTTACATACAATTACTATTCACAATTATCAGAATTGCAAGTAAAATTAGACTGGACCACGTCATATCCACACCAATCAATTTGGATTCCCAACTGCTGAATTGTACACAGAACTATACTATCATTTTCACACAAATCACGCAAAATATTTTCCTAGACTGATTAAAAGAGAGAGAGAGAGAGAGAGA
>JAIUND010000351.1:0-78968 GCA_034699125.1 Gisinianus flammeolus | reverse complement strand
GCAAAATATAAGCAAAGAAACTATAGAAACTACATGCAAAATATAAGCAAAGAAACTATAGAAACTACATGCAAAATGTTGTGAGCGTAAAGGTATTTCATGTGTGTGTGTGTGTGTTTTGGCTCATGTTCTCACATGTAATGAATTGAGGAACGAGGAGGAAGTTGAGTTATGATTAAAATAATGAAATGCTCAACTTGCATTGAGTTTCCGCATAAAACATGTAAAAAATAGAGTCAAATCAATAAGTTTGAACAAAAAACGTTAAAGTAAAAGTGAACGAAAAAAAAGGAAATGTAAAAGCAAGGGGAATAAAACAAAGAAAAGGGAAATTTGTTGAACAGTTTCAACTTGTAAGTCTTTTGTATGTTGGCTGAAAGAGAGAGAGAGAGAGAGAGAAAATGGAGAAATAGGAAGGGAAAAATCCCATCCATTTGGGTTTGACTCATATGACTATTGATATTGATAAAGTTAATCCATCTCTATCTTGATTTGAGGGGAGAGGACGCAAAAGCGCACCAGGAGCACAAATCAAGAATGTTAGGAACTCAATGGAAACAGACTTGATTTCATTAGAGATTAATCATAACTTTGATATTTGATCATAATCCGAAATGTGTACAGTACTAACCGAACACTAAGTCCGTACGTACAGATTACACATGATAGAAATGAAATGATGGCAAAAGAAAGAAACGTAGAGAGAGAGAGAGAGAGAGAGAGAGAGAGAGAAAGAGATGGAGAATTGGAAGGAAAAGACGAGAGGGGAAAAGGTTACAAGGTTTCTTGAAGAGAAAATAATCTCTGACTCTCTACAGATACTTATTACATACCATGAATTGATTTGCTCAGGCTTTCACTTGACTCAATACACAAGATGAATTTTCTCTCTCTCTCTCAACATAACATCCAGTAGTAATATCAACCTCAAACCACTCTAACTAGAAGTCTCCATGGGAAAAAAATATGTACACAAAATTACAACTACAACTGCCATCCAACAAAACAACCCAGTACGAAAAGGGTTTGTTTACTATTTGCCATTTCTGTTTCAGTTTCAGTTTCAGTTTGAGTCTCAGTTTGAGTCTGAGTCTGTCGGATTTTTTCCGGCTTGATTCTGTTTCTGTCTGTTGCTGTTGCTTTTGCTTTTGCCATTCATATAAAAAAAAGGAGTATATCGACAGGGCACGAAAGAAAAAACTGAGACATTTCCCCTTATCTTTATCTTTGACTTCCTACTTTTTCTCTCTGATCTTTCCAAATGGCTTCAACTCCACCACACAAAATACAAATACAAATATCAGTATATACAACTATATGAACGCATGTTACAATGTACACACTTATATTACATATTTATGTGTGTGTGTGTGTGTGTGTGTGTGTCAATATCGTATTAGTCATGTCCTCGAGTCACGAGAAAAAAAAATCTAGTGAAGAGTCAAGTGAAATACAGAAAAAAATCTATAGCTTTTGGTTTGGATATAGCCCGACTGTCGACTACTGACTGCCGACTACTCACTGTTGGTTTAGTTCGTTCTCCAAAAAGAGATAGAGAGTCCATAGGAATACAGATACAGATTGAGCAGCAGCAGCAGCCATGGGTATTTTCCATTTTGTATTTTATCTGTGTAGAATACAATGGAAGTTGCAATTGCCCTTTCACTCTCATGTTAACCTTTGGAAACAGTTGAAGGTTTCCTCTGTGTAACTTGTCTGTCCGGTAGTAGTGAAAGTCCGAGTTAACCCGTGAGCTTTTTGACCCATGGAAATCTGATTTCTTATGTCTTTCATGTTTTCCTCCCCCTTCTTCTTCTTCTCTTCCTCCGTCCGTCCGTCCGTACTCAATACACACAACTCTACTCAATGTACTTACTTTCCTTCCTCATTCATATGCTCGAACTGAACTGGCCTTAAAGTTTTGCTGTATAAAACATATAGTAGACTCTACATCACTCCCATCAATCTGAAAAGAAGCTGGAGCTAATTCAATTGTTTGCTTTCTCTGCTTTCGACCCCGTCCATATCCAGTTCAGACCCTCACTTGACTTTTCCTCTCTCTCTCTCTCTCTCTCTCATACTGATAAGTGGCTTTTTATGAACAACATAGAAAATATGATACGTATGGGATAACTTGCAAAGGGCGAACAAATAAACCGACAACCGATTATTTTCTCTTCCTTTTCTCTTTCCCTTTCTCAGAATTTCTCTCTCTTTCTCTTTCTCTGTCTCGTCAGACAACCAAACAACTACAAAATACAAAGGAAAAAAAACTTTCCTTAAGCCAGTCGCAAAAACCATAAACCGTAAAAAAACCCCATGAAATCTTCACTTTCTTCTTCTCAGGTTCTCCTTTTATTATTTTTTTCTTCCATCTTTCATCGGGCTTCTTGTAGAAATTCCATCACTTTCCCACCCACTCTCAAAGATTTTCCTATTTCTCTATTGTATTATTAAAACATGATTATTTGATTATTTAGCTTACAATGAACTATAAACAAGTCCGCGAAAGATATAGAGCAAATGTATCATGGAATTTTTCATTAAGTCCGCGCGAATTCCGTGAATTCCGAAAGGATATGAAATGTAAAATGTGAAATTTGAGATTGAGATTAGAGTAATATAATAAAGAAAAATGTTTCATATTTTTGATGCTAATTATGCTTTACCTGGAACCTTTTTTTATTTTGTTGTTGTTTTACTCGTCTCTGAGTTTGCGAGTAATTAAACATTAAACTCGAAAGGAACATGGATAATTTTAGTAGAGACAAAAAAAAAACAAGGAATGGGTGGAGAGTCCATAGCAATATAACAAGAGTTTGGTTGATTAAAATAAAGTGTGTTTCTCTTCTACTTTTGGGGGGGGCTCGTTATCCGTTTTTATGTAGAAAGTAAAACAGTTTGTGTAAATCCAGGCAGTAAATAAAGTTTGTGTGGGTAATCTTTTGTCTGTTTCAAGCGTCTCCATTCCACATTTGTTAGATTTATCATGCGGGTTATAGTGCCCCCCTTTGCATCTTCTCTCTCTCTCCATTGAATTATATCCATGTAAATAGTCAACTATACTGTCATTGTCTCGAGCTTTCCCCAGCCTGCTTCACTTTCTCTCTCTCTCTCTCTTTTTCTGTTTTAAAGAGAAAGTCAGAGAGTTTTCCATCTCGTCCTCATCCCATGTACACGTATAAAACACACAAGTTGTACATGCAATGGATTTTTTAAAGGCAATATTAAATGGTGGCAGATGGCTGTGAAATCATTCAAGGCAAAAAGTGCTCACCACACACACACACACACGCACAAAAAAACCAAAACGAAACGCGGAGGCGGAGAAGAAGGGAAAAAACTTTCTCCATTCTCCATATTTGTCTTCTCTCTCTCTCGCTCTCTCTCTCTATTTCTATTTCTATTCCCACTCTCTCATTTCAATCGAGTCTCCGTTGAGGTTTCGGTCACCGAAAAAGAAAAAGGAAATTTCTTTCAAGAGGAGAAAACCACCGTCGTTCGGACGGAATGTATCGTATGTGAATGTGAGTGTAAGTGTATGTGTGTGTGTGTGTGTGTAAATAATATACATTATATAAATACAGAGTGAATTGGTGTAGTGTAGTGTACTGGCTCTGGCTTCCACTTAGGGTCTATTTAGTGAAGAGCAAGTAATTCAAGCGGAAAAGCAATGCTCGAGTTCAACTAGGCGTGATGAAGAAGCTAGTCGACCGACTAAATGCTCAAGACGACCCATACATTCAAACACACACACACATACCCATCAACTAACCATAAACTCTAAACACAAGTACGAAGCGGAAGAAGGAAGGAAAAGGAGTACAAAGCTACTAGACAAATCCCTGTCGTACATTCAACTCAATCTAAAATCCAAAATCCAAAACATTCTCTCTTCTCATTCATTTTATTACCCATAGTTACCCATCTCATCAAGCTCCTGCTTTTATCTATTGTATTTAGCTCAATAAATATATCAGGAGAGAGATTCTTCTCATTTTCATTGTCCTCTTTTGGTTTTGGTGTCTTTGTGTAGCCGTCAAATATTTTAAATCCTCTTGTGATAAATTGATACAAAAAATCGGCCATATATACAGATACATACAATGCTACTTACGATGTTTAAATACTTGCAAAAGCTGGATACTGTCAATAAAATGGAATACGATACGATAAGATATGAAGGAGAAATAACAGTGGGCAGAACAAACAAGTTGAGAAGAGGTGGGAAGGGAAATGTCCATAGTGTAATTAATAAATATTACATACTAATTACCAAAAGTTTTGTCTTTTGAACGGGGTGAATGTTGAAAGGGAAATAGTTTTGAGAGGATTTCGTTATTTCGTTATTTCGCATTTTATTTATTGAATTGGTGGTGCTTGGTTATGGTGTGTCGAGTTTATATTCTATTTTGTTTGTGTCTTTGTATCTCTGTAGTTGTAGTTGGTATTGGTGTTGGGTGAGAGGAAGAGAGAGAGAGAGAGAGTTTTGGGTGTGTATTTATTATAGATAATTAGAGAGAGTAGTGGGTAGTGGTCATGAGTCAAGTGAGAAATGGGAGCGCTTCATTCTCATGATTCTCAGCTTAGTGTGGTTTTCCAGTAGAATTTGTGTGAATCGGAGTGTTTGTGTTTGTGTGTGTGTGTGTGTGAGTGTGTGTACATGTGTAATATGTAATATGTAATATGTGTGCCGACTGAGTTTTCCCCCACAAACATGTCCTTTTCCCTTACCGCTTCCTAACCTTCTCACACTTTCCCGCATATACTCGTACAGACTTCACAGGCATACACTCACTAACTTGCAATGAAAATGAATGAATTCCCTTGAATAGAACGTGAAATCCAAGCGCTGGCTCTCCATCTCACTTTCTCCTATCCCCACATTTCTATCCCCACATAAAAGCTCTATCTCTATCTCTCTCTCTCTCTCTCTTTATCCTCTCACTTTATCCTCTCACTTCCTCATCAGGCCGTGAATTCATTCACAATTACTGGATCCCAACCAACTCCACAAATCCTCTAGTGTGCATCTTCATCCTGAGTGTCTGCTCTCACTGACTAATACTCCACCACACATACACATTTGGGATTTAGAGAAAGTGAGACAACGAGAGAGTGAAAGAGAGAAATAGAGAGAGAGAGAGAGAGATGTAATTCCACTCAAATCTCAATCAATCATGGTGGGATTATGACACGACACTCCTATGTTTGCTCCAGTGTAAATCGACTGTGAAATATCAGTTGTCATAATTCCAAATCAAACTGAAATTCTGTTGCTTATTCCCTCATATCCGTCCTCACTTCAATGGGATCATCATCTTTCTCAAAATATTATTCAACTAGACATATTATTCAAAGGAAAAGGGAAACGCTAGATAAAAATACATTCACCAGTGATGAAAGGGGCAGTTTGTTTGGAAATTATATAGAAATTTTCAAATTGTACAGTCGATATAATAAATGAATTAAAATGGGGGGAGGAGGACAGGTCAAAAGTTAGTAGGGAAAACATAAAAATGAGTACACGTGTGGACAAGTGAAAAGTGAACTAAAGAGGTTTCGATGGAGTTACAAACCAAACTATAGGTATACGATAGAAATATAAATGGGAATGGAAATGGAATGGGAGAAAGCAAATGTAGAAATGAAAGGTTAGTTTTGGTCTTGGAAATTGTGTGCTTGGTTTGGTGAGTTTTTGTGGAAATGGAAATGGAAGAGAAAGAGAAAGAGAAAGAGAAAAAGAGAGGGAGAGAGATGAAAGAGGAAGCCACATAGTGGAAATTATTACTTTGGGTTGGGTTTCCAACTCGAATTCTATTCTCATCATTTTCCCAGTGAAAACTATCATCATCAGCATCCAACTATCTGTTTTTCCAATTCCTATTTTCCCTGTCTCTACTTTACTCTCCACTCGCCACTTTTGAGCCTACCATATGCAGACCTCCACACAAATGCACACACACACACACACGCAAATAAATGTTCAAGCAAGAATGGTCATGTGTATTCACATTCACTTGCTCCGCCTGTCTTCGCCTTTCTTCAATGTAATTAATTACCGCGAGAGAGAGAGAGAGAGAGAGAGAGAGAGAGAAAGGGAAAGAGAGAGAGAAGGGAAAGTGCATTCGTATTCCACTCATAATACCCCCAAAACTCACTTCACATTCAACATTCAGTACGTCTGAACATTGAACACTCTTTGGCCATCATAGCAAATATTTTATGCATGAGATAAAGAACGAAATGGATTCGAATGGAATGGAATGGACTGCAAGGGAAACGCACCAGCAAGTCTCAATTCCAAATGCAAACACAAATATTGTTCACCCCCCCCCCCCCTCTCCCCCAAAAGAAATCCTCATTCAAAACTCTGAGCCGTCAGTCCAATTCACACACAAAAAAACCCCATGTCAAAAGTATTCAAACCACTCGACTCATTTTCTATTCAAACATTTACTCATATGGAAATATCATATGTAAATACTCAAAGCATTTGTTCACACAATAATAATTCCTGCATTTTTTCCATAATTCAAATACTTCTCTTGGCCTGTATATAATTTGTTTAATTGTTATTCAATATTATTATTTTTAACTCTGCACATTTCCATTATGAAAAAATTTCTTCACCACTCAAATATTAGAAATCTTTTTGGTGGTCTTGAAATTACATATGAAGACTGTTTAATACAGTTTTGCTTACAATCTTCTGTTGAATATGAAAAGAAACGGAATGGGGATGCGACGAGAAAGAGAAAGTTGATCACTCTTCAAAATAAAATAAGTGAGGGTGTTGCAAACATGGAAATGGATATGCAATTTGGAAGGTGAAGATTCGAGTTTTGCGAGAGAGAGCGAGAGAGTCCGTCATATGTGAATGGAGAACTGGAGTTGGAGAGAACGAGAAAGAGAGAAAACGTGAGGAGGAAAACCACTTATAGAAATGTGCTGAGTGGACACCAGAACGACTCAAGTTAGATTTGACATGGACGAATGCATGACATCCGCATAAGCATAAGGAGAAGCGTAAGCGTAAGCATATGAACAACACGAGGAGCAAACACGTCTATGGACACTTCCGTACATGTAAAACGTGAAGCGTGTCTTGGACATCAACGGGGATTCCGAGTTTCACGTGGCTCCTTGCAATTCACATTACATATTCTGATACTTCCTTGGTATGCCTACGATATGTGTCTTCCTTTCCCTTTCCATCCGTTTCATCATCCATCCATCCCACTGTATACATTTCATTGGTGGAGATATTTCATATTTTGCAACTCTTGTCAAACTCACCACTGCACCAAATCCAGCAATCACGTTTTACTGCACTAACCCCATATCTACGATAGCAATTAGAAAAACTTTCCTTCCGTTTTTTTTCACTCCCATAAAAAAATATGAAGTTTTATTTTCCCAGTGCCGAAGACGAAGGAAAAGTGAGCAGACTGAACAAAAACTCTGTCAGTTCATTCACACTTGCAGTCTCTTCCTCTTCCGCTCTCTTCATCCAAAAGGGAAAGAAAGGGGAGAAAGTTTTTTTGGGGGGAGAACGAGAGAGAGAGAGTGAGAGAGAAGAAATCCGATACAATCTAAAACATTTTTCCTCTTCCCTCCTTCGTCTTCTTTTTCTTCTTTTTCTTCTTCTTCCTTAAAGAGACCCTTCCTTTGACCTGCAAATCCAATTGAAGCTCCAAAGATCAATAGTTTATAGTTTGTGGAAGGAAAAAAAAACCTATGGACTTGATATTTGAACTTGTGTAAGACGGCAGACGGCGATTGATGATGTTCAACTGCAAAAGTGCTCGCGTTTTTTCCTTCTCTCTCTCGCTCTCAATCATGCTCGTGGTGCTGCTCACAAGCATCGACTTAAACTTGAAATGACTTGCTGAATAAAAAAGAACTCCTCCTGTAAAGAAGACAAAAAAAAAACAAACCATTCATTTTTTTGTTCTGCCTGTCCAGCTCTCATTTTCATTTTCATTTTCATGTTTTCACATTTGCAAAACTCCCCCTCCCCCCCCCAAAAAAAACCTATTCACAATAGGAAAGTTTACATTATTGTGAGTACAAAAAGAGGTAAAGGAAGTAAAAGTGTGTTGGGGGGAAACAAATGAAGGATGAGTGAACGAGGAATGAATTTGTGGGTGTGTGTGTGCGAGTTGTTTCCCGCTCCTTATCTTTCAATGTATCCATTTGTATTTGTTCATGAGGTTCGCTCTCGTGCGTTCTTCTTCTCCTCATATAGTTTTATGCGTTCCCCGATCGTGAGTCTTAAATTTTTTTGTTTTACTCCTCTCTCTCTCTGTCTCTCTCTCTCTCTCTCTGTCTCTTGCTCTCTCTCTCTCTCTGGCACACAACACTTGACTTGACTTGTGTTTATGTGTAATGGTGTGTATAACTTAGTTCTTGGAGTTAATGCGTAAGTTGCCACTATGAAACTCCTATAAAATGAACGACCCCCACTTTCACCATGTGAATCCAATGACTACACACAAAAGTAACTCGAGAGTACGATATGGTGAGAGGGAGAAAGCGATATAGAATCTCTATAGTATTTTCATCTCAGTAAACGTACGATATACGATGTACGTATGTATATATGCTGGAAAATACATACAAATATGTATGGTGTGTGTACAGTTTGAAACATAAATTTCCCGTCATCTTGAGGCATCCACAGATGAAGATGCATGCGATGGGTTGCCGGCGTGGAGTCATCTCTGTCATCTAAAATGTGCTAGTCAACTGATGATCACATGATCCCATTCCATACTTCTTCCATTTTCTCTCTCTTTCTCTCTCTCTCTCTCTTTTCATCCGGAACCAACTGCCGTAAAAAATAAAAAAAACTTATCTGAGACCTCCGGATTCTGTACATTCAGTTATGTACACAGATGGGTTTTTCTTTGGGGTTCTTTTTTTTTGGGGGGGGGGGAAGTCGGTTGTCGTCCGTTGGTCGTTTCTTTTCTATCTGTCGAGGATGTTGGAACCAGAGCTGGAGGGAATGTAAAGTCAAGTCCAAAGAAACTTCTTCCTTTTTTTTCTCAGGAATCCAAACGTCAGATTACATTCAGAGAAAAAAACGAAGAAATAGTAGAAGGAGAGGAAGAAGAAGAGGAAGAAGAGAGTTGTCTTTGGGTCTTAGTGATATTTTCTCTCGTATACTCATAGTTATTGAGATGCTCTTAAAACTATGACTTTATATCGTATATCGGCCTGCCATGAATTCAACCTTCAATTCCCATCTTCATCTCTTCACACTCATCTCAATTCCAATTGAAGATCCGAATCCAGAATTCTAACGTGTACAGTATACAGAAAGTCAGAAAGAGTCAGAGATGGGCCAAGTTACTTTGAATTTCGATATGCGAGAAAATAAAATAAATGTCCTGCTCTCTTTTTGACGTTTGTGCGAGAGTTTGAGTTTTTTTCTTGAGGGAGAGAGAAAATCGTCATGATAGGGAAAAGGTGGGAAAGATCTGATACTTACTGTGGGATCGTGAAGGAAGGGAAAAAAAAGGAAAAGGAATTCCTCGCCATTGACAAACCATGAACTTTTCTCATTGGCTTTCTTGCCAGTCAACAAGCCACTGAGTCAGTAAATTCATATTGAATTCCTTGACATATTATATTTGATCTTATTATATCGTTTTTTTTTATATATTCCTCATAATACATAGGTATTACATCCACCACCCATCCAGCCATCCATCCAAACTCCCGATCTACACAATCCAGAATAAGAATGCAAGAGCGAATACAGAAATAGAACTGACATTGGAATACAGATATAAGAAAAGGTGCTTTCCATCTCCCTCACAAGAACCCAATGTCAATTTTCTCTCAATATTCTCTAACTTGAGCCAATAACGAGAGGGAGAGAGAGAGGAAAGTGATGTGATGAAAGTTTCTCTCTCCTCGTCTCATTCACCAACACACACACACACACACACACACACGCATACACACACAAAAACGGGAAACTTTACAACTTGACAACTCGAAAAAAAACCTGCTCTCTCTCTCTCTCTCCTTCTTCTTTCTATTTCCATTTTCAAAAACTCAAAAGTCCCCGGAAACTCCACCAAACTACTTTGCACACATAGATATACCAATGATATGCATATAAAACGACTCGATACGTAATAAGCTAATAAATTTACCTGGAGTATTCAAAAATATCATGTACGATATGTATTGCATTGGGGAAGGCAAGTTCTCTACACTAAAAAAAAATTCAGGATTCTATTTGTGTTGGGGGGAGAAAACGTCGATATTTTGGTAATATTTTGATATTTTTATGAGGGGGAGTGTGCAGATGCGTATTATTATCATCATGGATGAGACAGAAAAGAATACACATGTAATGTATATGGAACGTTATTTTCATCATGCCATGGACTCGTGGGCAGGTATTTGAGACTCATTCGCTATTCCATCTTTCACTTCCCTCTGCGGCGTCGGCGGCTCTCCTTGCTCTCCTTATTCAGAATTACTCAGATGTGCTGAGAGAGAGAGAGACATTGAGAAGAAAAGAGAAAGCAAAAAAGATGGTTGAGCTGTTTTGGATATTTTACTACATTCTACCACATCCAGTTCACTTTCACTTTCACTTTCAGTTTCAGCTCAATCCGAGTATAAGAAAATGCCTTTCCATGTTTCATGTAGAATTTCAAGGATTTGTTCAAGGAGGTTACGAGAGAAATAGAGAAAGAGAGAGAGAGAGATAGAAAAAAATGAAAGGAAGATACAAATCCGCCTGAGGGTTCTCCAACAACGGATCAAGAATGAAAGGAATGAAGTAAGATGAGACAAGATGATGATGGTATACAGATCCAGATAGACTCTGTGTGTGTGTTCAACTTAAAGCCAACTTTTCCTTCTCAGTTCTCTCTCTTTTCTCTCTCTCTTCCTTCCTTTTTTTTCTCTTTCTTCCTTAACTCCATTTTCCTTCTCGTCTACTTGCACACTTGACTCGTGTCACTTTCAACCATCTCGTACTCACTCCATAACTGATTGCATGTAATATTCTTCAGCTACAGTAAACTTTTGTGGGTTTAGACTAAAGCTGTTTCTGTTTCTATTTCTGGCTCTATTTTTCTATTTTTCTCTGTAGTTCTAGCTCTAGTTCCATTGCGATTTCCATCATGTTTTTTCTCCTTCCACCCGTCGAGTCTCCCTGAGTGACAAGTGAGAAAAGGGAAGAGTGACGTGGACAAATAAATATTAGTTGTGTGGGGGGAAAGTACGAGGAATTCCAACACAACATAGCATAACATAATACACCAAAAACAAAACAAAACATGAGCCTGACGAGGAGAAAACGATTTTTTTTTTCGTACGGGAAAAGACTGAACATGCTAAACACATTCATAATTCATACTCGTGTAGTCATGATGCATCAAAAACTTGTCAACGCCTCTCCTTTCTTTTTCCTCCTTTTTTACATTCTTAAGGGGATTTTACAAAGACAACTCAATTTTCATCATTTCCCTATATCCATCGCATTCGCAATTTCGTAGCACTGAGCCAAAAGAGCTCGAGGGCCTCCGACGTTTTTTTTTTGTTTTACCATTTACCATCCTTCAAATGTTTGTTTTAATTTCAAAGGTATCAAGTGAAAAAAATTCCTTGTGGATTCTCAAAAGGAAGAGGAGAAAAACACGAGAGGAAATGCGGATGGATATAAAATACAGAGAGAAAATTAAAGAGAGAGAGAGAGAAAGACAATGTTTACATAAAATATTAAGAGTTTGTTTTTTGAGATGAGGATATATTCTACGTTGTACCTTTTACATTTTACAATTTACAATAGAAATTTCCCATTTCTATTTACATTGATGGTTTTCTTGCGGTTTTCACTTTAGAGAAGATTCTCCTTCATCTGTTTCTGCTTCTGCTTCTGTTTCTTTTTCGTCTCGGGGATGAGCGAGAGAGGACACAAATTTCGTATTTGTGTTCAAGGGTAGTTTTCCTTGTAGTAATTCACCCACACAAACGTGTGGATTCTGAATTCGCGAGTGTAGAGAGGTGAGTTTTTTTGTTGGGGAGAGGAAAGGTGGAGAGGAGAGGGTAGAGGGAGAAGACGTTGGAGTTGGAGGAAGAGATGCGGGTAAGAGAGCGAGAGGAACTTTACCAACGAACCGTGACACGTTGAAAAGGAAGAGGAAAGTGTGTCTGGAGGGGGATTTCAGTCCGTCTTCCCAGCATATATACATTGCAACCAAAAAAATGGGAAAAAAAGAGAATCCTCAAACGTTCTCTACGGAGAAAATTCTAGCTTACTTCCTCCTGGAAATATCGTACATGTTTTCCCATTGTGTTGTATTGTATTCTATTGCATTCCACAGGCAGTCTAACCCGCATCTGAATCCGATTCCAATTGGAATTTAAATCCACATTCTCTCTCATCATCATTGTGCTTCCATGCACTCCCCATATATATTTTTTTGTGTAGGTAGGTAGACTTTCTCTCTCTCTCTCTCTCTCTTCTAGTATCAATTCGATGATAAAACCCGTTTTTCCCCGAACTACTTATTCTCTTTTTGGTCGTTGTGAGTGTACAAATACAAAACACAGAAAACATTTTAAATATAAAATGCCTTAAAAAATAAGTTTGCCTTTGGTGGGGAAACAGACAGACAGAGAGAAGAGGAGAGATGGAGACGGAGGAGAGACGCATTAGACTCGGGTAAATATTTTTCAAACTTCCCACTGAGGTTTCACAAATCCAGAGAGACACACACTCAAACTCAAAAAACTTTATCTGTCACCATTTCCCTTTTTCCTTGTCCTGTTTTTAAAGTTTAGTAAACCAAAAAAGTAAAAAACAAAACCTCAACCTCAACACCACAAGAGAAAGTGAGCTGAACTATTTATTTCGCCGTCTCTTTCTTCTCCATGCACAATTGAGAATAAAAGTTTTTTAATTAATGCCTAATGCCAAATGATGGCACAGTTATTTTTGTATCTTTACTCCAAATCTCATTCAAATTGAAAATTGCAATAATACAATGGAATGTAATACAAACTAAAATGTGGGGGAATTCTTGCAGTATATCTACGCCAATTATGTACGATCCTTCATTTTGATATTTCAATATTTCCTTGTGGAGAAAATAAATGGATAATGACACTGTCGATATTGATATTTGTAGAATTTAGAGAATCACTTAGTGAAAGGATCAAGGAGAGAAAAAGATTTGAAGGAAATGTTTGAATTTGAGATTACAAGCGGATGACAAAGGATGAAAAATAAAGTGCATAAGTGAAATAATAATGAGGATGAATTTTTATGTGAGTTTCTCTCTTGGAAAAGGGGAGAAAACGGGACTCTGATTGTGTTGATACAAGCGGTGATTTCTTCCTTTGTTTTCCTTGCTCCTACAGCTTCTCTCCTTCCTCTCGATTCTGATTCTGATGGTAAATGATGGATGTGAATTGTGAATGTAGATGTGCGTGGGTTTGGGTTTGGCTGTTTGAATGGAGGCTGTTTGTACAAGCATACTGAGATTTCTGAGACTCGAGTGTTTGAAGGTAGAAAGAGAGAGAGAGAGAGAGAAAGAGAGAGGAAGAGAGTCCCTACTGAAGATGGCTGACTACCGACTCCCGACTACTAAAGTGCTGAATAATGCATCTCCGATCCTCATTTCCGTGTGTAGACAAGACATTGAAAGAGAAAGGAAGACGGAGGAAGAGGAAGAGACGGAGAGCAAGAGCAAGAACAAGAACAAGGACAAGCGAATAGTTAACATGAACAAAATGGCCGGAAGGCGGGCATGCAAACTATTTAAGTAATTAGCATAAGAGGAATCCTGTAGAGTACTTTGGAACCGTGTAGTTGTAGATTGTAGATGATGTAGGTAGGTGTACAATGTACATGGAGTTAGTTGGTTGGTTGTATGTGGTGGATGGTAGGCATTCACAAGATTTCCTGTCACTAAGCTCCTCCAATGAATATTTTACCGTCTCTTTCTCTCTCTCTCGCTCTCTCTCTCTCGTATTCGAACCTCTTTTGGGGCTCCCCTTGTGTCCGCTCATCTCATCTCTTTTCATCTCATTTAAGCTAATATTCGTATGAATTTTACCATGCAAATTACTTACACTAGGCCATTCCGTTTTGTTTTAAGTTTTTCTTAGTTGGCATCAGTATTTCAGTATGTATTTAGGTATCTTCATCTTCATCCATTTGGATTCACCGTTGAGATCTCAATTACATTTTTTACAACCTTTCTCATTCTCATTCCATTTCAACCTTCTTTTGGAACTTCTCAAATGCTCAAATTCTCAACTTTAAAAAAGTCGAGACCAAATAAACATTCTTATAATAATTTTATTTTTTAACATTTCTACATGTCCACTGTAGTTTTCTGCATAAAAGTGTGATTTTTTGCTTGTGTGTAAATACGGATAGTTTGAGAAAGTTTGGGAAGTGGGAAAGAGGGAACGAGAGATAAGCTTCATCATTTTGATTATATATTCTAAGAATATACTCAGCAAGGAGCTCTGGATTTAATTTTGGCTCGTATGCAAATGACAAATTCATGTGTGGAAAAGATTGGAATATGGAATTCCTATTATTACACTCCACAATCATCCATGAGCAACGATGAAACATCGATTGTCACTTTGCCACGACTGTTTAGTGCACAATGTACCATTACTATGGACCATGTGCCTCCGTAAATTAAGTTGTGAGGTATGCAAAATACCTCACAACTCACATTTGACTCTCAGTTTCCTCTTTCATCCTTCCCATTCAAATTTTTCAAATGACTTACAACCGTAATAAAACTCAACAAGGAATGTTCAAATAATCCGCATCCGTATAACATAGTTTTTATTTTTTACCAACAATTATAAATTAGGCTAACAAGAATACCCCCGTGAATTCTCGCCACATCTGTTATTTGTCATCGTGTGAAAAAACAATCCGGACATGAGCTGGATTATGTGAAATGTGTACATGCAGACGTCAATTGGATCGTATTTGTGTTTTTGTGCATATATATCTGTAGAAAGGAAAGATGAAATCATATTAGCTTTAGTCATCACCACAATGGTAATGGTAATGGCAATGGCAATGGCAATAGAAATAGGAATGGTGATGGGAATGGTCACGTCAAAATTGAAACAACTCGGTGTAGAAGTGTAGGAAGTGTACATAGAACTATATCTGTAATGTTGAAATATTCGTTTAAATGGAGGATTGTCAAGCACACCTGCCGTCCAGACCACTATATACAAACTACGCACATTTCTACAATGACTCGAGACTCGTCGAATTTCTCTCCCCCCTCATAAGAATCCCAATAACTTTTGCAATTCCAATCCACCAAATATAATAAGATGGCAAATGTACAGAGTTGATGAGGAAATGGGAAATTCTGACAAGAGCGATCTCTGAGCACAAACTTTGGCTTGACTGTACTAAAGTAGACAAACAGATTGCATTTGACTCCCTGATTTTCTGCACATATGTACAATACAGTACAATACAATACATACGATATATTTTCCCAATTTCTCTCTGCATACAGAAATACAGAAATACAGATATTGTAGAATATACAGAGAATCTCTCATCGAGCTTGTTTCATTGGGTTTTGGAGTTGTTGTTGCTGATGCTGATGTGGATGTTGTTGCTCTGCTCTGCTCTGCTCTACTCTGCTGTTTCTGTTTCTGTTTCTTGGTTGTTGAGTGGCTCTCAACTCAATTCAACTCGATCATCATGATCCCCAGTGTACAGAATCCAGAGCTACACAAATATTCTCCCTCTCTCTCTCTCTCTATTTCTCTACTCAAAACCTCATGCTTGTAGCCTGTGTGTATTTGTGTTTGAGTAAAAATATGATGGTAGTGGATATAAATCATTTTGTTACTTCTCTATCTCTATCTCTCTCTCTCTCTCTCTCTCTCTCAGCTTATTCGAGTTTACTTTTCCTCTCAGTGGAATTCCCTACAAATGACTCGTGCGTTCGTTCATTCGTTCCTGTTTATATTGATGAGAATCCGAATGGGGAGGGGAATTGAAATTAAGGAAATTCCTATGGAAATTGGAGACATTCAAATTGAACTTGAGCATACAAAGCACAACACAAATAATACGACTACAAAATCCTTGTGTGTCTGTGTCCATTCGCATCTGCTCCCCCGCACTCTTTGTCTTTGTCTACCTGCCACTTGTATATGTAATAATATGTATCAAGTATATGTACATAGTTATGTATATATGTATATGTATGTATAACAGAGCCAAAGAAGAACTTTACGATTTCCTCCATGTGTTGCTTCAATGTGATGATCGGCCATTTATTTTTCATGGATGGACATGAGACTGTTCATTCCAATGTCTTTATCTCACGTCTCTGTAGCTAATGCAGAGTCCCTCGCAATTTAGCAGTTTAAGGGATTTTGGGGACAAAGACATGTGAAATGGGGATATGGAAAAAAAGGATTTTGTGATTTTGTACATGGATTTTGAGAGTGAAAGGTTTTTTCTCAATTTCCGTTTTGATGTAGATTTGCATTTGAATTCGGGGAAGGGTTTTCGTTTCAGTTAAGAGTTTGTGCTGTACGATTGTGTTATGGATGTGCGTTTTTTTTAAGTTTGAAGTGGTTTACATGTGCATGCAGAACAGATACACTGGAATTCTTGAAACTGGAAGTTGTATAGGGCAGAGAAATAGAAAGAGAGAGAGAGAATGTGAGTGTGTGACTGTTTTTAGTTGTTCTTCCGTCCAAATGGCTCCCATCCAAATATTGAAACAGAAGGAGCAGCCAAAGTATTCTGGGAATGGAAATGAGAGAGAGAGAGAGAGGAAAAGAGAGAGGAAGAGTTGTATAGACATACCAAGTGGTTAATAAGCCGAGTTAAAGGTGAAATCAAAGGAAGAGCCATGCCTGTCGTCGCTCTCCTACATAATTTATGAGCCTATTATATCCTAGTCGACAGTTGGCGTTCAATTTCTTCCCTTTGAGTCTGTCTCTCCATGTAAATTACAATTTAGTGCCAAAAACCATGTTTTACATCCCACTTGCTCATGTCAATCCCCCAACCAACCAACAAAGCACAACAGCAGAACAAAACACACAACACACAACCAACAACAACCCGTAACAGCACAGCTACAGTGCATCAAAATAAAGAGGAGCAGCAACAGACTGCTCTCTCGGATTTATTCGCTTTATTATCTAACCCGTCTCTTCTTCCTCATTTATGCCAAGCCAACCCACCCCATGTGTAACATCTTTTTTCTTCTATCTCCACTCCCAACCGCTCAACCAAACGATGAATCAATACAAAACGAGTCTAATCACTCTCTCCGTCCCCACAATAATTATTATTATTATTATTGTTTGTAAAGTACTTTGAAAACTTTTCAATACAAGCGAGCTTCCTTGTATTTGTATTTAGGAGAGATGAGAGATGATTATCTATAGATTTGCAGTATGTAGATTCTAGAAAAAGGTCACTCTCGTTCTGACAACTCCCACTAAAACTGTCTGTAGAATCATCACTAAACAACCAACAACAACATAAACAAATCATAAATATATCTGTACATACAAGAATGTACAATCTTGTAATTAAAATATGGGAAGGTGAAAGCAAATGAGTATTGAAAGGACTTTTAAAAAATGAAAGTTCAAGTGTATCTTATCCGCCGTAGATTGACTATTAAGGGATGTTGTGGGGACTTTGGAGGCAAAGTCAGGGAAAATGGAATTAAAATGAGTGTCACACTAAGTGTTATATCGTGTTGTGCAGACGAGCAAAGACCAACACGAGGAGGGAATCGGAGAAACACAAGAAGAAGAAAAGGAAGGAAATGGCGTGTGGGTGTCGTGTGTATATGTGTATGTATGCGATCAGTATTCCGTCTTGGTGGTCTTTTTCAACTCGGTTAACCTTCTTAACGATATCCTTTATTTTCCACCGTCGTCTTTCTCTCTCTCTCTCTCTCTCTCTTTCTCTCCTCCACGACAAATTATTGTCTCCCATTCATTTCCTTTCTTCTTCTTCTTCTACTTCTTCCTTCATCCTTGTTCCGTCTTCTCATTGATCTCCACCTCAGCCTCAGATCCTCCAATTCCTACCTCCAATTCCACTTGTACTTTTGCCACCACCACCATCACCACCACAAACCACCGTTATAAACTACAAGCAGAGACAAATGGTCACGCGTAGTTTCCCTTGTACACACACAGACACACACGCAATATCTATTTGTATTATCTGTATACATACCACATCCATATCTCATCGCATCACATGGTTTGCTCTATCATATTAACAACTACTAGTCATCCACCTACAACAAGAATTCCTATTTCCGTCCTCTCTTTTCTTCTTTTTCTTTTCGTTATTCTTCCTTTTCCCCCTCTCTCGCTGTCCTTGGGCTCACCATCCTCCTCCAGGATAAAAAAAACAGAGCATCACAGGGAAATGAAGAGGAATTGAGAAAAGGAGGGAGAGAGAGAGAGAGAGAGAAAGTCACCAATTCTTTTCAAAGAAATCTGAAGCTTCATCCTACTTAACCCAAAACTTTATCCTATTTTCGTCCCATTCTTCTTTTCCTTCTTTCCCCCCTCCAAACTACACAAGATAAACCATGAAATTCTCTTTTTTTTTCGTCTTTTGTGTGGAATGTGGAAATTTCTAACCCGATTTCCCGATGATCCTACGTAGACAAACATTTGAACGAGTTCAATTCAACCATTACCTTCCTTTTCAAAAGGAAAAGTAGAAAAAGGGAAAAGTCTTTTATTCATTTCTAAGGAATTACAAGTTGCAAGTTACGGCAAGACGACGACAACGTTCACTTTGTACAAAAACTAGAGGATTTTTTTTTTTATCTATACTTTTTACTACAGGGAATTTTATGCATGAAAGTCCTTTGGATTTTACATAGATATGCGCCCACACACAAGAGAGAGAGAATGAGAGAGAGAGAAAGTCTTTGTGAAATATCTATTCATTTGCCTTGTCCAGTAATTGGTTTTCTTGTACAAAAAAACTTTCTTTTGCTTTTTCTCTATTGTTTGCTCATGACTTTTTCAGTTCAGTTTGGATATCTATCTGGATCTGGATGTGATATTTAAAGGGAAAGGAAGAAAGTCTGCCATATAAATTTCCTTGGGTTTGCTTTTTCATTCAATTATCCCAATTCAAAGTACATAGGCACTGACAGGGAGTTTTTCAAATGAAAATAATGGTATGACATTTGAACGGGATTTTGTTTGTTTCCTCTTCCTGTGTTTACATTCACAGATTTTTCCAAATCCAAATCCAAAATGGCGATTTTGGATTGAAAAATCCTAACGACACTTTCCCTTAATTTCTATAAGTACAAGTTTTAATCATAATGGTCAACTGACCAGAGGGATTTCATTGGAACAATTAGAGACGAAGACAGTCGGGGGGGAAGAGTGGGTGGAAGAGTGAAAGGGAAAGTGAAAGTGTGTGGAAGGGAAAGTATACCATGGAAAGGAGAAAGTGTGGGATGTTTTGTGTATGTTTTGTGAATAGGGAAAGTCATGGGAATGAGACGAGACGAAGGACGGACGTTCAATAAAAAAGCGTAAATGAATGAGAGTTTATTGTTTCTCATCTATTTCCTTTCATTTTCATTCCTCCAGACTTCTTCTTGGACGAAGAAGAGACGAAAGGGAAAAAAAACTAAAGAAAATATAAAGAAAAACTCCGAAGACTCGTTGGAATGGTTTTTATCTACAATTCTACAATCTCCAGTCATTTATGTCCTTCCTATATGGTCTCTCCCATTCAAGCAGTCATTCATTCTTTAGTTTCCTTCCAGTTTTCTTCATGTATATTTTGATGGTGGGGGGAGAAGAGGAGAAATAAAACGGAAATAAAAATAGGAGAATGTACAAGAGAGAGAGAGACAGAGAAAGTGGGGAGAAAGTAGGCAAAAGTATGTAGAAAAGGAGAAAATGGGGGGAGAAAAGAAAGAACGAAGGAAGTTCAAGGGGGTGGAGTAATGGATGAAAGAATACTTTCTCTTTCCCCCCATCTTCTTCTTCTTCGTCTTCTTCTCCTCTTCTTCATCTCCTACGTTTTTCAACTAAACTGAGTTTTTATTACTTCTTTTGAATTCCATTTGTGAAAGCATTTATTGCCACATAGTAAAAAAACGACTTGCATCTTTCTCATCCTCATTCGAAAATAAGGAAAAAAAGCAGTTGTACGAGGCTTTTCCTCTCGATTTCTTTGCTTTCTATACTTTTCGTTCTAGTTTTTTATTCAAAAATTCCTCCGGATGATGATGATGAAAATAAGAATAATAATAATAATTGAAGATGGGACGATTAGCGTGTGTTCCTGATGATGATGATCATCATCATTATGAATTCCACATCTGCATTGTGTTAGATTTCTAATTAAAAACTCTTCCATGCACAAAATCTCAAAATAAATGTGTCTTGACTCATTCAAAAAGCGAAGGGAATTTAAGGGAGAGAAAAATGAAGAATCTTTTTGCAAAAACATTCATTCACATTTTGAATTTTGAACCTTCAGCCCAGTTTTTTTCATGCGTAAGAGGACTCGAAATCCGAGACGTTTTGTTTTACAGATAGGTAGGTAAATATATATTGCTCACGTCCAGATGAGATGAAAGACAAGAGAAAAAAGTAGGTGGTTGGTCGTTTGGGAGTTCCTAGGAATTGAAACAGTACAAAAACAATTTGACATCATAAAACATGTCGGGAGAACTTCCTCATTGTTTGTTTGCTCGGAACGAGATATTTTGAAATGTAAAGATGGTGAAGGAGTAATGAAATGAATAAAAATTCATGATGTGACCATTAATAAAATAGAGCACGGGATTAGGTTTCTATTATATGTGAAATGTGAATTGAAACGGACTCTCTCAACTCTTCAGAAATATTTATGTATGAAGAAACTTTACTTGTGTATGAGGAATATTAAAAGAAATGAGTGGGAGTGCTTTCACGCTCTAGAAACTACCAACTACAGATATCTGTGAGTCAACATTCAGAGAGGATTGAGAAATATTTCCAGGTTTCCATACGACTCGTATGATGCGAGACGAGAGAAATATGAGTGATCTTAGAATACGAGGAATGAGTGGTCATGAGTTTGAGTTGCAAAGTTAGAGTTTGAACTCGAGTTGTTAGTTGTTCGCTGGTTGGTTGCTGACTGGCTTGGTCCGTTTGTCTATCGAAATGAGGAAAGAGAAAACTGATTAAATACTCTGCAAGGAAATGAGGCAATTTTTTCTTCTTCGTCTTCTCCTTCTTCATTTTTACTTTTCCCTTTTCCCCCTCATAAACATTTGAGCATTTGAGTTTCCAAAAGCCCAACTTTTTCTCTCTCTCTCTCTCTTTCTTCTCCTTCGTTTCTTGTTCTATCTTCTAGTTCGAGTGTATATTTTGTGGACGGTTGGACTCGGAACGAGCAACTTTATAAAAGTGTCTAATATTTCATGGAGCGGCCGAGTAGTTGGAGAGAAAGAAAGCAAGAAAAACTCCATGTTGCTCTAATGAGAATTTTATTATAACGTAATAAATTACGCTCAATATCATATCTGAACGAACACACACACACACAAACACAAAACCAGAGGACGTTTCCATTTCTGCACGTATTATATTCTCAACTACGATATCTGACGACGCCTCTCTTCAAACTTTCTCACTTTCTCTCTCCACGTTTCCTTCATATGTTTACATACAGTGACGGCCATTACTTGAGCCCAACAAAACATCCCCACATTCAACCATTAAATTGGAGATTCATCTCAAACTAATGTGCAATAAAAACCAATTTACATATCAGATAAAACACGTGAGGGAAAAAATAAAGGACGTGGGCAGTAAATTACGAACTCAAGATTATAAGCAAAGGCTGTGTGTGAATCTGAATTATTTTTGTCAAAGTACCGTAAGGATTTTTGTGACAAAATCAAAAGCATAAGCAAAGTCAGAGTCAGGTAACTCTCAAATTAAAATATTTAAAATCTCTCTCTCTCTCTCTCTCTCTCTCTCACTAGGACAAAAGAATAAGAAGAGAATGAGAGTGAGAAGACAAAAGGAAAGTGAGCATGACGAAAAAGGGAATAAAATATTTTTGTAATGTAATGTTGTTATGATGAAATGAAGGCAAGAGTGTATTGCCTTCACTGCTTTCCTTTTCCTTTTATATGATATTCATTTTTTGCTAATGATCTTTCATCTGTTAATGTTGTTCTTTCTTTTGTTGTTTTCCCTCTTAACAGATGTTCGTCTTTCCATTTACTTCGCCTTTATCTTCATCTTCATCATCATCATCATCCACATTGGAGAGTTGCAGTGGTAGTTCCTCCTCAGCTTCATCTTGGTCGCTGACTTCAATTCCAAGCTCAAGCTCTTCGCCTTTTTGCTCAAATTCAAGTTCCAGTTGGAAATGGAATCAAAGTTGGAATTGGGGCTGGAGTTGGGAATGGTGTGTTCATCCAAGGAAAAGAAGACGGAGGAGAAGTGGAAAGAGAGGAAGCAAACTTGAAGAAGAAGAAGAAGAAAAAGAAGAAGAAAAAGAAGAAGATGATGATGATGATGAGAAGAGGACGAAAAAGGAAGAAGAGAAGAAGAAGAATTCTCATTACTGGAGAGATGATGGAAAAGGAAATGGAAATGGAAAGTTGTACACAAATAGTCGGAATAATATCTGTAGTGGGAATTATTCATGGATTTTGGTTGTTTCCACGTGGTTTATCCTCTTCACTTGTTTGACTTCCTCTCTCCTCGCCATGGCCAAACTGAGTGCTGGAAACAATGAGACGTCCTCGTCGTTGGGTTTGAGTGTGAGCTCGAATGCTCACTATGCAGCCGTCACCCAACAGTCCGAGAACTTCATTTCATGTCATTTCAATCCATTGTGCTTCTGCAAATACGATCAGAAGACAGAGATTTATGATTCTGTTCGGAGACTCTGGCAGATGGTTGGATTCAACCAAACCAACTTTTTCAATGCCGTCCACTCCCTCCTTCATCATATGAAACATGAGCCCAGTCAAATCTACTACATTTCCGAAGCGGAACTCAACAATTTCGCTTATCTCCTTGTCAATGCGTCCCTCTCACCCATTCCTCAGTCTCCCGCCTATTTGGTCGAACCAGGCCCTGTCTTTGATATTGAGTGTGCGGACGTCCCCATTGCCCTCATCCCCACAGGTAAATCATCATCCTTAATACAGATATTTTATACTTTGGTCCGTACTTTAATACTAATAATAATAATATTTCCATAATATATATTCGTATGAAAAACAAATCTCTATTGAAATTTGACAGAAATCTCCCTTTCTCCTCCCCAAAATTGTAAATAGACAAGTCCAAATAATATATTATGAGGAAATGTTGGATAGATCCATCCCCGGAAGGGAATTCATTAACATTCCATTTCATCATATATAGAAATCTCCTTGTCTAAATATCTCATGGAGGAAATTTTCTCCAGCTAATTATTCATTATGCGGGAGAGAAATTTAATTTCGTTTCATTTGAGAGAGTCAGGAATGGGCATGGGAGAGTTGACTGGAGAGAAGGAAATGGCTTGGAGCGCTACAAAGGAACATGGCATGATTTTACACTGAATGGATTTTGTATCCTGTATTGTTCTATTTCATCCGATTGTTCTCAAGATGAGGAAATGAATAGACAGAGCAAGAGAAAGAGAGAAAGGAGTAACTTGAGATGAAGATGATCATGATCATGCATGAAGATGATGATCATGCATGATGATAATAATAATAGAATTGTGTACAGGTGAGCCATTCACACGAGATGAATGACGCGTGGAGAAAGTTAAAGATGGTATACGAAAGAGAGGTAGAAAGAGAAAGAAAGAGAGAGAGAGAGAGCAAGTGGTGTTGGAGTTTAATATTCATACATCTAAATCAACATGAAGGTTTTGTCACTAATTAGGTTATGAAAACAATGGAATGTGGAGAAAGTGAGAGGAAGTCTTTACCTTGTACTTAGTAGTTTGCCTATGGATTTTGGATTTGGAGTTAGATTAGGATTCATGAGAAAATCCTCATGATGATCATCTTCCACAACATCTTACTCATCCTCTTCATCTTCATCTTCTACATATATAGAAAACCGTTTTTTCCCTTCTTCTACTATACTTGACTCACTCAACTCAGCCCTCTCACTACATTTCCTGTATGTACGAAGAGCAAGTGTCTTGAGTCAGTAGTCGGCAGTTGGTAGTTGGTAATGTAGACATTTGAAAATGAATTCCAACGAGAGAAACCCGGGAAAGGAACAGACGGTGTGTCTACTTTGTATTCATTATTCTCTTTTCCTTCCCCATTCTTTCCCTCTCTCTCTCTCTCTCACACACACACTCGTTTGATTCATCTCTCTCATTCTCCCTTTCTTTTCTCTTTCTCTTTCTCTTCACCTTATTTCCACTGTCAGCCAGCCCTAATTTATAGCAGACAAGGATCAACTCATGCTATTACCCTCCATTATCTCCATCTCATCCCCTGTCCCTTTCTCTTCCTCCTCTGTCCCTATTTGCCCGTCTCTTTGAGTACAAACCAGCCATATAATTATCAAAAAAGAACGAGTACGAGGAGCAACTCATTACACACTTTTCCATACCCCTCAATTCCATGAGTAGAAAGTAGGAGTTTATGTATGAAAAAACGAACTCACGATGGAATCCCCAATGGAATGCAATAGAAGTCTATAAAACTACCAACTACCAACTGGGCAGTGGAAATAATAGAAAATGGTTGATTGTCCAAAGGTGCTCGCCTTGCATATATCTATCTATTATCTATATTTCCAAATGCCTGTGCATCTGTGCTGTAATGTAGAAATAAATAGTAATAATTCATCTTTGTCTATGGAAATTGCGATGGCAATGGGAGAGGGAGCAGACATGGCATGGATGGCATGTAGAACAAGACAACAAGGTAGAGAGAGAGAGAAAGAGAGAGAGAAAGAGAGAGAGGGTGAGTCGCTTGGATGACTCGCAAATTCACTGAGTCGCATCAACAACAACTCTCCACTCTCCATTGTACTTTCTCCCCCCTCCCGCTTGTCATCATCACTATCGAATCATGTACCACCCAGACACCCGGGCAGACAAAAGATATTTGTATTTGCTTGGATTTTGAATCAGGACATGTAGCAGAGTTGTAACATCAAACCATGTTGGAGAAATTCGCTAATTTGTGTCCATTTTGAGGGAATTAGGACGTATCTGTATTTCTCCTCCCTGCTTTGACTGTACAGGAAAAATATGCACGAAAATTCCTTTAAATCAACTGTCACAGTCGCTTTAATCGTTTTTGCATTGATGAATCAATTAATTAGAGCCGAAGATAAAGGACTATAACATTTTTTCAATAATAACAATTATTTTTATTATTATTAAAAAAGGTGTCCAAGGAATTAGATTTGTGAGATGAGAGGTGGAGTTGCTAGAGAGTTTGACGGTAAACCAGTGGGAAAGTTATTCAAGTGAAAGTTGGAGGAAAACGATTAGAGAGGCAGAGGACAGAGAACGCAGAGAGAGAGAGAGAGAGAGAGAGAAAGAGAGACAGAGAATGGACTGGTGAGGGGAATGATGGGGAAAGAATCATACATGGCGTGTCATAGCATAGTTTTCGAGGTTGGAAAATTATTGGACTCGTGGGATTTCATTGGCCCTTTAACACTCGCATTTATCGCCATTCAATAGTCCATCTAAATTGCATAAAGGATTTACCTTGTCCCTCTTTCTTTCCCTTTCTCTCTTTCTCTCTCTCTCCTCTCACCATTCTCTTTTTCTCTGGCTCCATCCATTTGTACCCCCACCAAAAACATCATGGTCATGATCCAAATGGTCGAATAAGAATGTAAAACTCCACTCGTTGTAGTCTCCTCTAAATTCTCACATACAAAAAGGGAGAAAAATCCTTTTGAAACGACTCTCACAATAGGAACAAAATAATTACGTTGGGATATGCACAGAGAAGAAAATATCTCTCACGAATTATCCTCCTCCAACACTCGCAAGCCAGAAAACCTAGAATTATTCCACTTTCATTTCCAGCTACCGCCATAGACTCTGCTTACTGTGTTGTGAGTTTTGAATACCCTCAAGTCTAATTAAATACCATCTTTGGGACTGGAGACATTTATCTTGACTTTTGGACTCTTCATCTCAATTAATTGGAATGAATGTCACCTCATTGGTAATCAGTATTTATGGACTCATTAACTCTCTCTCTCTCTCTCCTGCAACCTTCTTTGAAATCGTTCGTTCAAATGAACTAAAAAATGAACTCAAGAATGTCTTATCTTCATTTCCATTCCCATCCGTATAAAAGATTTCACCCGGATATATAGATAAAAAATAAAATGTGGAGGCTACAAATTAAAGTTAAAAAGCGGATTCGCATTCCTGTCGCCTACTTTCAAGAGAAAATTTCATCTTTTGCCGTTCATCATTCATCCCCAAGTGTTGGGGTTGGGGGGGTGAAAGGAAATGTTCATGTGACGATGTACGCAATGACTGTGTGACATCGAAATCGTGGATTGTTGTCTTGTCAATGTGGAATGTGAGGAGGAGTTTGATGGTGATTGAGTAATTTCCGAGGCATTGTGCAAGTGACAAGAAAAGAAAGGAAGAGGAAGAGAGAATGGAAACAAGGCCATAGTCAACCTCCGAAAGAAATACTCATACTTGTACAAGAAACAGTAAAACTCACCAACCAACGACTTGGTTGTAACTGTAAAAGTGTAGTTAAATGGCGGTCAAGATACAGCCTGTAAAAAGTTACGATAGACAATTTAAACGGTAGTACAGAAATTTTTATGTTCTCTCTCTCTCGCTCCTTCTCTTTCTCTTTCTTCACTGTGTGTACATTCTTTATTCCTGTACACTTTCTCCAGTCTCCATTTTTCATTCTCTATTCCGCTTTCACTCAACTTTCACATTTCACATTTCCTTAGCCATCTTTCACTCAGTCATCTCACCCATTTCCTCAATTTCTGAGTAGATCATACGTACAACCGTCTTTTAGAACTTTGAAACTACATTTTTATCGACTCTCTCGCTCTCATTCTCTCATTTAGATATACTTTGGACACACGTGACATCCCTTGTAGATATAATAAACAAACTCAGGTTGCTCACTCACCCACATGTTTGTGTTGCATACATGTCGTATGTACGAGGTTGATCGGAAAGTTATGCGAGTTGCATATATCTTTTGAAACGACGACAAACTTCCTGCCTTCGCCATTTCCAGACCCCTTAAGGGAGCAAGCCTATCCTTGACACACAAAATGGTTTTGACCCTTACTATTACTCTTTGTAACCGTTCTCTTCTATCTCATTTCAATCAAAAGTCATCCTACAACTCGCATAACTTTCCGATCATCCTCGTAGATATTCAGATCATCATCATACTGAATTGTTACTCCAATCAGTATCATCACGCTCATTATTCGTACAATGAGAATCTTGCTCTCATTCCGGATCAAAGGTGAACTCTGAGTTTTTTTCTGCATAGCATTATAAATTAGACAACGAGAGTCGAACCAAATATAGATTGAGAGTGGAAGTGGAAGTGGGAGGAAGCAATAATAGGGCAATGGAGAAAGAGAGAGCGAGAAAAGCTTCACAATCCAGACAAAGGATTTTGAAGCTCCTACATATTTAATATTTTTTTATCAGTATCATGAAAACATGGAAACATGGAAAGGTCTCTGAAAACATGTTGCTTCCTTTAAGCAGCATGATCTTGGGGTACTTTCTTTGGGTCTGGTTTTGGCTTTTACGACCTCGCAAATTTGACTCTCTTTCCTGTGTAGAGAGTTTTTTTTCCAGAATCAGTAGAAACCAGAGGAGTTATTTCTTTTATACGAATACAAGTGTATTTTTTCAATTACCCAGAAGCAGAAGCAGAGGCAGAGGCAGAGAGAAAGTTTTGAATGGGGTTGTACAGATGTTTTACTAAGGATAAGGATGAGGATTCCCATTGTGCATTTGACTTCATCTTTATTATTATGACTATTATTAGCATTTTCTTGCGGGCATTCTTCATATTTCTTATATGGATTTCCGTATGTTTCCATTTTTTTTTTACTTTTTGCCCCCCCCCCCCCCCCCAATTCTCGAATCTTTATCTAAAGGATAAAAAAAAGGCAAATGTACTCTCGGAGAGATATCCTGCATAATACAGTTGTTTAGTTCTTGCACTATGGCAATGATCGGACTTTACGATGAAATATGAATACATACGATATGTGAATAGAATATTGGGGATTTTGTATATTATTTGAAGGGAAATTCGTGTATTTAAAAATTCATTTTTGGAATTTCGATGTTCGGACTTGAGATTGGGATATTCCAAATCCAAATTCAAATGGAAAATCCAGTATTGTGCGCTTGAGGAGTGGAATGTGGAATATTAAACATTAAATAGGGAAAGAAGATCAAAAATGGACACAAGTATGGACATTTGTCATGATATTTTGTGGACTTGATACATATGTACGTACATATAGTTTGGTCATGTCATTTGGGGTGGAGAAATGGGAGGCAGAAAGGAAGAGAAATATTGAACAATGTTGAGCAGACGAGGAACGATGAATGATGAATGATGTTTGATGGGTGGATTTTACAGAGTACAATGCCCACGGAGTGATTTCACATGTCTCGGTTTCGGGTTCCAAATTAAGTATGCTGGACGGTTCAGCATTTTCCGGGCTAGAAATCCAGGGTATTCGACTCTCCCGGGATCAACTCTATTTCATTTCCGAATGGGCTTTCAGGTATGTCACCCAAACCAACCTACACACAACCAACCTCGTCCTTTTCCCGTATATTTCTACAGTGAAGCTCACATCAACTATCTACTTTCCCCCGTATACAATGCATGTGTATTTCCTAGTCCACTCGGACTTCCGTTTGAATTTGTGTGTTTGTCTCTCTCTCTCGGTCTCAATTCAATATTGAAGAGGACGAGAGTGCTGTGGAGTCGAGAGGACACACGATCCAAACAAACCCAAGTCAACTGTCTCCATCTAATTCCATGTCCTTTCTTCAATTTATATCATGCTCACAATTCCAGATAGAAATATACAATATACCACGTGTTTTTGTTTTGTTTTTGATCCAACTCTTGAGCCATATGTATTTTCAATTCATGGACAGACAATTCCTTGTCCACGATGTCATACAAATAATTCAGTGAAGCTCTTTTTCAGAATCCATCACTAATTTTCAACCGCGTACAAATCGTATCACAATTTTACTATGAATGAAATGATTATGATTTAAATCAAAAAGATTGGGATGTAAACTAATTGTAAGAGATGACTTGTCACGTGTCCCGTAATTACTGAAGAGAGAGATGTCTCAGATAAAGTGACGAGTATGTGGGATTTGTTTTTGAAGAGTGCAATATATAAAGCTACAGAAACCCTGGGCTTTCCCTCCTGCGTTGAGGTTGATGAAGGTGGAAGAGGAAGTGGAAGTGGAGGTGAAGGAGAAAGTGTGCGCCACGAAGATGATGGAGGAGGATGAAGAATGAGCTGATACAAAATCTTGTCACGTGTCTCCTCGGGAATGATTTAATCGTTAAAACTGAAATGGTGGACTAAAATCCTCCTTAATGGTATAAACAAGAAGTTTGTCAAGCTCAATTCGACTTGAGAATGTGGTGGAAAGTTGAAGAGAGAGAGAGAGAGTTGGATTGTGATACTCCATCCAAGAGCCAGTAAAGACGCCGACACACGACCAAGACAAGAAAATGAAGTAAAGGGCAAAAGAGAGAGAGAGACGAGATGGCGGGTTATATGACCGAAAGTTGTATAAAGTGTGTAGATGTGTGTGTGTGTGTGTTTGTGAGTGTCAGACTAAAAAAATCTCAAACTCATTTTCTCGCTCGTAAGAGGATAAATAATGAGGAGAAGGAAAGTGTGGAAACCTCACGATCACTCTGATCTTGACAAAAAACTCAGGATTCCATTACTTGTGACACCCAAACCCGAAATGAAGAGCCTGTCGTCTCTGTATTCGCTACTATTACTTCTACCTCCATCTCACCACTGTCACCATTCTCACTCTCACTCACTATTGCCTCTTGCCAACAAACCAACCAACCAACCAACAACCGTCGTCTCCTTCTTCTACTTTCTTCATGGAATATATATCGCATTTTAACAAGTTTTCCTTAATTGTAAACTAAACTGCTGCTGGAGAGAAGCGAAATAAAATCTAACCAACTTTCTCTTCCCCCCCTCATTTTAGTGTGTTCCGAGTGTCTCTTCAAAGAAATTAAAACTTGTCCCTCTCTCTCTCTCTCACTCACGTATACATTCGGAAAAAAGTGCAACTTGCACGTACTCTAAATACCAAATGACATTTTCTAATAACGACAGATACAGATAGAAACCCTCCAATATTACCAGTATTACTAAATAGATGAAGAAGAGAAGAGGGAAGCTGGGAAAACTTAGGGAGTGCGAACTTCGTGCTTAGTTTCTCAAGTGCACACTGTAAAAATGAAGTACAATCTATACTTAATATAGTAAATACGATCCGCCTATCAAACCGTCGTCATCGTCGTCGTCTTTGTCTTCTCTTCTTCTTCTTCGTTTTCAATGTCTTGGTCTTGGTCTTTGTCCTGAGTGGGTAAATACATAATAAATAGTGGAGAGTGTCAGGGAGAGACAAGTCAAGGCGGAAAGAGTCAGCCACATTATATTTCATTCCACGTCAAATCATGTCAAAAGTGAAAGAGTGGAAGACTCCAAAATGTCTCTTGTATTTTTTCCACTTGATCTTTAGTCACTTCTCTCGATTCTGTATTTTGTATTTTGAGTGAAGGGGAAATGAGAAAAGGTGAAAAGGGAACTACATTGTAAAATCCCCAAAAGCAAGTCAAATTCTGTCCGACAAACTCACCCGCACTCATTACAAATTACAACAACAAGCTACACGCTCTCACACTCGCACCCTCTCTCTCTCTAATTCTCCCTCACATTCAAACCCAAATGAACTTTCTCCATTTCCATTTTCAATTCAGGGACTTGTGCCGAAACTTCCTGTACCACTGCAAACTCCGGAAAAGAACAACGAACAACAAGGAAATATTTAATTTTTCTCCTTCCAGTGTGTCGTTAATTAAAAAAATTATGTACGCACGCAAAATGTGTAAGAATCTGAGAATGAGATGAGATGAGATGTGGGCTTACGTAGTTATCTGTAGGGAGGGGAATCTTCAATCTCCATGTACTAAAAGTACGCACATAAACTTAAAAGGAATTTTGTACAAAAAAAACTGAATTTCTGAATGGAGACAAGGGGGAGAAAAAACAAATGAGGGATTTTTTTCATAACACCCATTTTATTGAATGATTTGCTGATTTGTATAAATCAAAGGCAGAAATATCGTACACAGCAGGCATCGACACCAGAAAAAACCCCAGTTCCTCTCGCTTCTGTCTTTTGATGGATTCCGTTCAAAATCACAAAAGAAACTGACTTAAAAGTTGTGATCGCTATTCTTAAAGCGTAAACGTTCAATAATGACAACAGTTTTACCGTTTTTATTTTTTATTGTATAATTTAATCGTTTTGCTTCAATCTTAAATGTACACGAGCAAATCAAATCACAAATCAAATCTGATAAAAAGTAAAGCAAGGCTTGTAGTTTTTGTACATTGTTGAAAAGTTTGATTTTTTTCTATTATAAATACTCTGACATTATGTGAAATTTACCATTGTATTTGTATGATGATGGGGAGAAAAGTAGGGAATGCTTTGAGACTTTTTTGGGGTAATTTTGAGAGAAACCTCAGAGCCCAAGGGAAAAGTTTGTATGTAGCTCTCATGAGGTTGCCTCTGTGTGTGCATACTGTGTATGTGTGCGTGTGTGTGTGGATCTGTGTATGGGGATGAGGCTCAAGGTTTTACGTTTACGGCATTTTGCGTTTGCAATTGTCCGTCGCTTCTCTGCCAAAATAAACTTTTCCGTACATAGTTGGAATTCTCGGTGGAATGAAGCCATTAAAACCGGTGATACATGCTTCTCAATTCTAAAACCTGTGTTCTGCATAAATGAATGGAGAGAGAGAGAGAGAGAGAGAAAAGGAAAGTGACCGCGTTTCCACATGCACTTCTCAATTCTCTCATTCTCTTTTTCCACCAAGAAAATAAGAGCTGTTCTACATTTGTGCTTATAAGGATATTGTCTATCTACCTATATATATATATGTATATATACGATATATGTGTGTGTGTGTGTGTGTACATGTGAGCTTGTGCTATTCACATACAAAATACGATGGGATGGGAGGGTGCCCTGGGAAAAAGGGAAAATGAAAGCACGGAGAAAGAGAGGGAAAGAGAGAGAGAGAGAGAGAGAGAGAAAAGCTCCCGGTGAGAATTATACTTCACCGAAATGGATAATGTAATGCCAGCATCCAATCGACTTTCGGCGGAAACGAAAGTCCTAAGCACACATGAGCATCCATGGAAAATAACAAGACAATTTCCTCCGACTACTCCACCATTCAACATTCAAGCATTCAAGCATTCAAGCATTCAAGCTCCGACCATGAAAACCGTGTACAAACACTCAGCAAATTCCCCTCCATTCAACATTCAACTTTCCTCCCAACCGCTTCAGCTTCAGCTTCAGCTTCAACCTTCAACTTGAACGGCGGCCACAGTCAGTTTCAACTTTCAACTGATATTTTATATAGCTTCAATTTCTTCTCTCGACTCCCCCCCATCAAATCAAGAAACTCCTAGTATTTTTATTTTATTTATTTAAAATGTCGTAAATGTATAAACATTCAACTGGAATTTAAATATGTTAAATAAACAAATAGAAGAATGAGCGTTAAATATGGAATTAGATGGAATCGCCAAAAAATGTGCAAAAAACAATTGAACGCCGGCCGAGAGTTGATTTGAGTTTTGATCATTCTGGGGGATGTTAAATGATTTTGTTTTCTCTCTTTATCTCTTGACTTACCTTGTAGCTCGATGAGCAACTCACTCAGCATGTTGGACTTGTCTGGGAATCTACTGGATGAAATCCCATTTGCAGCCTTTAAAACTTTAAAATTACTCGAGTGGCTCAACCTCAGCAAGTAAGTCTTTTTCCTAATCTCTTTTCACATTGTTTCTGTTCCTGTTGCTTTTTTCCAGTGTTTCTAACGATTTCCCGTACATTTATCGTATTCTTATCGTATTTGTTTTCTAAATAAATGCTTGTCATTTTGAAAAGACGATCCATCATTCATTAAATGTAAAACCCAATGAAATACAATATGAAGTATGGAAATTATAAATAGAAACTGTAGGTAGAAAAAGGGGGAGGGGACGTATTTGTATTTGTAGGGAAATGGAATTAATCAAGAGTCAAATGGGATTGAGAAATAAATTAGACGACGTTTGGGATGGACAGTCGCAGCCGGAGTGTCAGGGATTCTGAATTTTAAAATGACTTTGTGTCAAGTGTGAGTTGACGGGAGAGGGATTTAAAATATTCAAACCATAATATCCACTATGGTGAGCTTGGAGAGAGAGGAGCACAGGAGAGAGGAAGAAGAGGAGAGAGAGAGAGAGAGAGAGAGAGTTTCTCAACTTTTATTTTTCTACCTCGTTCTTGTCATGGTGATGGTGAAAATGTGAAAGTAGATAAGATGAAAGGGTGTAAAGTATACGGCTATGAATGACTAGTACGAGAGGAAGAAAGAAGAGTTTTAATTGAAGATACCGGGACTGGTGAGAATTGTAGACGAAGAAGAAAAAGAAGAAGAAGAAGGAGGAGGAGGAGGAGGTAAAGTCGAGTTGAGCTCAGAGTCTCTGACGGAGAGAGAGAGAGAGAGAAAGAAAGAGAAAGAGATGATGATGAGGAGGGGGAAAAGGAGAGAGAAACGATTAGCATCACATCGTTGAGATGCCATCAGTTTGCTTCTTAACTGCGTGCATCTACATAAACCGCATCAACTGACTCACTTACACACTGACTTACATAATCTCACTTGTCGGGGATCTTCAAAGTTGGGCTCAACTTGTACGGCATGCCATGGCATGGCATGTTCTACGGCCAGAGACTGAGACTGAGACTGAGACTGAGAAAGAAAGAGATGGAGAGACGGCGGCAGACTGTAGGGACACATTTTACTTTCCCTTCTGGTTTTCTCTTAATGGTCCAGACTCTTCGAGTCAGCTGAGCCTTCTCTTTCTTCTTCTTTTGCCTATTCCCACCTTCCTTTCTTCTTCTTCTTCTTCTTGTTCCATTCTACTTTCCCTATCAAGTCTGTACAGCTCCCAGCTATCTGCTATCAGCTCCTACATTCTACAAGAAAGAGAAAGGGAAAAGGAAGGAAGGGGACTCTGTAGAGCTCAATTCGGATTAATTCAACTAATAGCCAGATAAACTAACTCTTACAATCTACTTACTCCCTACTTACTATGGATCTTTACTTTCACGACTTTCTCCTTACAATTCACATGTGCTTTTCCTTGCATATCCCCCAACTTCCCACTTCCCACTATCCACCATCCCCATTCTTTCCTTTTCCTTTGGCTTCTCTCTCTTTCTCTCTCCTCAGCTTACAACTCATTATTGCTTCGACACGCTCGCCTATTTCCTCTCTTTTTTCTCTCCAATAAACTCTCATTCTTAAAAGTAGTTCAATGGGAACATTATCATTTTCTTCAGAGAGTTTTATCATCTCCGGACAAACAGACAAACACCCAGTGCAAACACAATGTCAAAATATTCCTATTTTTCTATTCATATTTCCCGGATGTAATTAAATACACGACGATCTGTTTGCATATTAGAAAAATAGATTGAATCTTCAGGTTATTAAAAGTAAGTAGGCGGATAAAATGGAAAATTCTCGTATGTATGGACATTAAAATTGATATTCATATTTGTTCATCTGAAGTTTGTAGATAATTTTTTTCAGAATTTTAATTTCCATGAATGGATAATGAAAATATGGTTGATTTAGTGTCTTTTGGGGGGGATGTGGATGTGGGTGGTGGAGGATGAGAAGATTGGGAAGATGAGAAGATGTGGAACTGATGGAGTTGTGTGGGAAATAAATCAAGAAATGGGGGGGAGGGGGGAACTGTTGGAGCGGCAAGTGTCTTTACTCCACTTACTGTTAATGAGTAACTGTAATTTGTAGACCATGGCCCATTTAATTCTAGAATGTCCGTATTATCGACGATCCACACAATCTTTTGTGCTTATGGAGAAAGTCTAGACTCACTCCCCGACTCGAGACTCGGCATTCTAAATACTTTCCCATCGAGTACAAGAAAACTGATGGAAAGTCGTTGTTTTTTTCTCTTCGAGTCTTGAGTTGAGCTTGGACTTGAACTGGTCGTCATTTGAAAGAGAAAAAGAGGAAAAGAGGAAGAGAATTGGCGAGTTGGATGATCGGATAGTTGTGTGTACATATACATACATGTGATTGTGTGTGTTTGTACGGGGGGAAAATGAACCGCCAGCTGTGACCTGAGACGGATTCCTTGCACACGATCCCAATCAATCACGTTGCTTACTCACCCGCAAACCGGAAAAAGAGAGAGAGAGAGAGAGAAAGAGAATCCCGAATCCCGAGTATCTAAAATTTGGAATCCAACGAGAAAGAAGAGGAAAGGGAGAAGGAGGTCGGAGCACGAGGAAAGAGATCGAAGAGAGAGAGAGAGAGAGAGAAATAGAGCTGGAGAAAAAGCTATTGGTTACATACCCTGCTCCTCCCGATTAATCATCATTCCTTTGGCTACCGATCGCTCACTCGTACTCTATATTTCAGTCTCTTCTTCTTTCCTTCCCCTGATTCTCCTTCATCCTCTCTTTCTTCTCTCTCTCTCTCTCTCGCTCTCTCTCTCTTTCTCTTTCTCTTTCTCTTGTCCTATTCCAATCACTATATCCATTTTTGTATTTTATAAAGAATTTTTCTATCCACCCGGAATTTTTTTATTTTTTTTTATCGCTTTTCTTTTCGGGTAGGAATAGGAAGCGAGCGGCGGTTTGAGATAGAGAAAAGCTATATGCTATATGGAGCGAGTCAGAACTACAGACAGACGACAGAAGAAGGAGTATGAGAGAGAAGAAAAGGAAGAATGGGGAAAAAACCCGGGTGGAATATAATCGGATTTTAGGTTGCAATCATAGTCTTTTTCGTCTATCATCGTTCTGCATCCACATCCACATCTAGAATTCCAGAATACAGACAGAGAGAAGTCATCTGTACTGTACTGTACCTGTAACCTACAACCTACATGCATCTCCTCGATAACTCGGGCTAAGTGATCAATGTGATGTGATTAGCTATGCAGTCACCCGTACAAAATACATTCTAACTCTATCTTTATAGAATCCACAAAAGACTCCCAATGGACAAAACACCCATAAAAATAATTCTGTTTCGACTCTCTTTCTCTTTTTTTCTCTCTCTCTCTTTTCTTGTGTGTACAAAAAAAACTAAAGGGGCCGGTCAAATATTTAATCCTCAAAATCTTTTTTCCCTTTGTATTCCAACTCAAACAAGAAACAAGAAATTGGAGCAAAGAAAAAATCAAATCCGTCTTTCACCAAGGGAAATCCGTCCAAATTGCCGATTGATCAATACAGATAGAAACAAAAACTGTAAAGGGAACTCAAATTTCTCAAATAATAATAAAAATGAGGGGGAAATATCAATTTTTCCTTTATGTTACACTAAATGGAATTGGAAAATATGAGGATTTTCTGCTTGACCTGTTAAGTCAAAGGGAAGGGAAGGGGGGAGAGAAGTGGGTCAGATTGAGAGGGAAAACCATGATCATCATCGTAATGGTATTGTGATTGTGAGCTTATCGTTTAGTCAGATATGAAAAATAATGTAGTTGAGGTTTTTTTTAAAACGGGTTTGTAAATAAATGTGGGTTGGTAATCCATCAGTGTGGTTTTCTTCCTCGTCTCTTCTCTGAGTGTCTTTGAGTCATGAGCTTGACGGATTTGATGGATGGATTCAATTGGAAGGAATTGGACATAAGTAACTCGACTTTGCTTTCCCTTTTGTTCCATTTTCCTCTCTCTCTCTCTCTCTCTCTTTCATCCTATTCTTTCAAGTCTTTTTTTCTATTTTCTATTTTCTGGGTTATCTTCGAGTTATTTCAGAGGGATGTTTGGTCCACCCATCCGCAGTCAATCCTTATTGCTTTTCTCGGGTATTGTTGGAAAAGTCACGGACTCTGCTTTTGATGCTTCTCTCAGAAGAGAGAGAGAGAGAGAGAACGATCAATAAAATTACGGAATCTGTTGACGACTTGCAATTTGTTTATGTTGACGAGGAAGAAAGGAGAAGGAGAATGGTCGGATGGTCAAACGGTATAAACCGGAAAAACGGGTGGACGAGGAAAAAAATCCAACCGCCGACGACCGACGATCGACTATCAAGACAGGAACGATTGAATGTGTCTACGTGTGTATGTGGAAAAACACTCGATTCATTCACTAACCACTCTCTTGCTCTTTCCCTCTCTCTCTCTCTCCTTTCTTTCTCTCTCTCTCTCTCATTCAGCACGCTTTCCCCTTTTCCCTTCCTGACGTCGATATGGATTGTGGATGTAGGAGAGTTTTGTATAGGATGAGCATGCTGGCGTTCTTTATATCGTATGTGGAGGGTTGTAAGATGGGTGATTCAGTCGCCAATGGTCAATCAGAAGGTTGGAAAGGTCACATAAAACCCGAGTCTCTTTCTCTCTCTCTTGGACTCTCCAGACTTGATTATGGTCAACGATTATTATGGCATAGGGAGTCAAAGGATTTTTCCAGTGGTGAGTGAATGGGCGGGCGGGTAAGTGAGGACGCGATGATTTTTCTTCTCCCTCTCTCTCTCTCTCTCTCTTTTCACCTCCCATCTTTGCCAAATTTATTCTTTGAAAATCAAAGACGCTAAGAGAGAAGCTCATCAAATCCCCTTTGTTCACATTCAAACTGTTTTTTCTCTCTCTCTTTCTCAAGCGGTAACTGAGCATTGGATTTTTTTTAGTGATAAAAAAATGTGAAATTATTCTACTTTCTTCTTCTCTCCATTTTACGGTTGGTTTTGATTTTGCGTCTTGTTATGATCATGGTTGTAAATACTTTCTCGGGTCATTTGGTTCCCTTTTACATACAGTCCATACCTATAGTTTTTCTCAATTGACCGTGAGTGACGAGGAAGTTTGTGTGAGTGAGTGAAAGAGAGAGAGAGAGAGAGGCGAATAGAAAGGAGAATGTGCCTTTTCTCTGGCTCTATGAATTATGAAATCCTAATAAAGTTGTGTGAATAATTCATGAATTATCAAACTCATACATAAGTCAACCACCATCACCAACATCCTCAACTTTGAATCCTCTCTCTCTCTCTCTCTCGTTTTCTCTCTCTGTTTGTCAGTGTGACTGGGAAAAGTTGAATACACGAGAGATTTCCAGCCGTCCACATTCACATTACACGTCAACTTTAACTAATAAGAAAGTATAAACATCCAAATTGCAATTCCTTCCCCCCACTTTTCCGATTCATTACCTTCCATTTCACATTTCACATTTCATCCCAGTCCATTTTTAAATCACACGAACACACAAACACACCACACTCAACAACTGTAGAAATATCATGCCAAATCACGCATTCATGTCCCCATTTTCAAAGATTTTTCAACCTGGAAGGTGGTGAATTCTGAATTTTGAATGAATGAATTCCTCTTTGTCCAGTTCGTCCGACAAATCCTTGTCAAGGATTTCTAGGGAATATCACAGCAGATCAACGATTTATAGACTTTGACTCGGATTTGTAAGGTCATTTTATTAAAGAAGTTGAAGGATTTTGACTTTGACGGGGAAACTGCGGGTGTAGTTAAATTATTTGATTTGGAGGGAGGAAATGGAGTTTTTTACTCTCTCTCTCACTCTCTCACGTTTATTGTACAAATGAGGAGTTTGAAAGGAATGGAGTGATAAATAAAGAAGGAGAGTTATGATTTCAGCGTTTGGTGGTCTTAGGCGTTCGTAGGGGATTTTTTTCTATTCTTTTTTTGGTGGTCTTGTCATGCCTGAGGATAATAACACGGTTGACAATGGATAAAATGGATAAAAGTCAGTTGACTGTTGTCTCACATGAAAGATTCAGACTGGGCTGCATTGTGTTATGTTGTGTTGTGTGTGGACTCGGATTATCCATAGCCACTGCACTGATTGTCCTCCATTTCGTTTCACAGTTTATTTCCATGTCAATGTCGACTGTCGATTCTCTCTCTCTCTCCCTATCTATCTGATTTCCCCCCATTTCGATTCCAACCGGGATTTTGGATTGAGCTTTGAAATCTCGACACTCGGGACTCGGAAATGAAAATCACCTGTGGGTAGTCCACACACAAGAAAAAGGACAAAAAGAGAAGGGATGACAAAGGGTATGTGCATGCGAGCTTCATCGTCTAATGATAATTGAATTCGTTTGATCAATTCCCCGAGATTTGAGGTTCCCCCATTTCTCTTGTACTTTCCATTGAGGATTGAGAATTGAGAATTGAGATTTCTCTCGAATCAGGAAACGATTTCGATTTCGATTTCAATTTCAAATCCGCCTTTGCCTTTGAATTCAAAGAACACGATGACAAATGACGACTTTTTTTTGTCTTTTTTTCTGTTCTCGTACATGAATTCAAGTCAAATGATCCCCTTCCCAATTTCCATACAGCTATACGATAATTTCATTGTGAATCTACAGCTAGTACTGATTCGAGCGTGAAGGAATAAAAGTAATTGATGACTATTTACAAAATTACAAATTGCGAATCAGTTGCTTCTGTCGGTTTTCCTGGGATTTCTTTTTTTATGTTTTTGTATTTCTGCACCGATTATTTAATGTTTGATCCTTGTCATTGCAGAGAAATCCATATTTCTATCGATTTAAATGTGTTATTTTCTTTGACTTTTGCTTTGATTTTGATTTTTATTTTGGTTTTGGTTTTGCATTGTCCAGGTCAGTAAAAGTAAGAATAAATACGCAGATTTTGTGGATGTAGATTTGGATTTGGATTTGGATTTAATTAAAATGACGATGTAAATAATACAATAAATAGTTATATGATGATGGTGATGATGATGATGATGATGATGATGATAATAATGTTTTTTTGTGTGTTCACAGTAACCTGGTGAATTCCCTTTCGGGTGGTGACTGGTTTTCGGTGCCAATGTCGATGAGGAAGTTACTCCTGTCAGCCAACTCAATCGACTCTCTCCCGTACAAATTACTCGCCTCTTTCCCTCGACTCCATTGGCTGGATCTCAGCTCTAATTTCATTCGCAATCTTAGCCAAGAGAATCTTCCTCCTAATTTACAGGTTAGTTCAATCTCCCCCTCCTCAACACACTTACACATATCCCTCTCTCTCTCTCTTATCTCATATCTTCATCTTTCCTCCTGCCACTAAATTACTTCTCCTTTCACCATCGACCATGGACCATCGACATCCCCACATGTGTGGCTCACATGCAGTCACTCACACTCTCTCTAACTAACACACACGTACAATCCATATGAACATCCCGCCACTCAATTAATTGTGTCGTCGCTCACTTTCACTTTCCCTTTTACCTTCCCTTTCTCTCTCTCTCTCTCGCTCTCTCGCTCTTTCCCTGTGCTGCCAAGAAAAGTTCTTGGTCATCTCATCGGTCTCACTGCATGTCAAAGCAAAAGGAGAGAGCTCACACACTAATCAACGAGTTTCTTTCCCCCTCTCCTCCATCAACCCCTCCATAAAATATTAATTCCAATTTCGTCCTCTCTCCTAACAAAATCCCTTTTACTTTGTCCACCACACCGCACCACACCCGTCTATCACTGAATATTTTACAAATGCAACTAAACTTTGATTATTCACACGACTTTTCTCCCCTTCCTCCATTCACCATAAAAAAAAGTACAGGATTTTCCCTTCCCCATTTTGATTTTGATGGGTAAGTATTTTAGGCTTTCGGAAGAGGAAGCTGAAATTTGTATGTAACTTACATTATAGGATTTTTGAACAATTCTTTCCAAATGAATTTAGCTCAAGTTTATTTCTATTAAAATGAATTGTAATATATAATATGTACATACTTATGTAATATTATGTATAAATAAGAGGATTAGAGCATGATTCCGGTGATATTCAAGGCGTTGACGAATTTCTGGAGGTCTGGTAGACAGTTGAAGGGACAGAATTCCTGTAGTATGTAATGTAATTTTTCATCAAATTAAATTCAAACTAAGGATTCATATGGCATGTCCATGGAAATTAAGATAAAAATATTTTAGTTCAATTATGATGGACGTACGCCACTCTGTGGATTTGGATTTTGACCCTGACATTCACAAGCTCTGGTCAAATAATTGCAGCATCCACCCAGGGCATTATGCGAGCATTGACAATCGATCCGACAAAGGGCATCATAGCGGGAGTCCTTGGGATTGGTACACTGGACAGACTTTTCATTCGTGGTTGAGAGTGGGAGACTGCAGTAGCAATTAAAATCCCCTTTTTGAAACCCACAGAAACCATAGAGGGCATTATGACGTTGTACACAGTTTTGCTGGCAGGACATGTCCTCCTGATTCTTCTCCGGTGGACAGAACAAACCCTCAAATCCCCCTGTGGAAATTTGTGGAAATTTAGAATGTTCAGACTACATCTTATAAATAAGGCACATTTGTATATATATCAATACAATTTGTTTGTAATGGATAAAATTCAAGCATTTTGTTTATTTTTGTTACTTACCGTGTACAAGGGAAATGGTAGCAAAGGAAATTACGAGTAGATGTAGAAATGTTCGCATTTTGAGATGGCAATGCGATTTATTTCTTGTACAAATGAAAGAATCCCAACTCTGATGGACCCACGTTCTGATATGAGTAAAGTGTATAAGAAAGTCAGTTCAAGAAATCAAAAGGAATGTCAGTATACAATAGAACTTTCCTAGTCGTGTCCACACATGAAAGCGAGTAGATTTTGAGGTAGGAGTTGAATGAAATGTCTACATTAAATGTCATTGCATATACCCTACATTTTGACACATCATCCTTTGTTCGTTCACGCGAGCTTTTCTTAACCTACCTACTTCAATAAAAAAACAGACGTGTGGATATGGCCATTAAATTCCCTTTGAGATTGATGTCAAGCTGATGATATTAAGTGCACTTCATTCCATTACAAACAACATTTATTCATTCACATTGTTGTTGCTTCGTCGCTTTTGTCGTTGTTTTAGCAAATGTCAATCAAGTCAATCCAAATGTGTACCTCCATGCGTAAAATTCATATCAAAATCATACATCAAACAAATTGAGAATACAATTAATAATAACTATTATTATTATTTGAGTCTTGCCAAATCAGTTTGTTTCTTGTATTATGAGGAAAAAATGTAATTTTGAGTTTAAACTAAAAAAACCTAACGAGATTGAGAGTGTTCATTACAAATTACAGGTACTAACTTCCAACTGCATATACAGATACCGATACAACTCCGACTCGACTTTGTTTCTTCTTCATCCTCAACAAAGTTTACATTTCCCATGGAAAAGAAACGCGTCCTCGTGTGTAATTGTGTGCAGACTTGGACATGTGATATACTTACTTGCATGTGAAATTACAATGTCCTACCTTGTTACACATACAAATAGACCGTACATGCGATACTCATCGTCAGAATAGGAAACATATGTACGTAGCTACCTCTAAAAATATATACGTATGCTCTACAGATATTTAGATGCACAAGGAAGAAGTGAGGGAGAGACTCTGTGTGTATGAGAACGGAGAATGGAGGACGGAGAATCCGAGAATCGTAGAATCGTAGAATTGTAGAATGTAGAATGTAGACGTAAAGTAGAAGAGAAACTCAAGTAGCAATAAAAATCCGTCTTTTTTATTACACTCACTGGAGAGTAACATAATTAAGTTAAGACAGTCGAACGATCTTCACCTCGCTATCAGACAAGTGTAACGGGTAACGGGAGCGAACTTGGAGTGGGCGCTTGTGTAAGTGTGTTTTACACACACACACAACTCCCCACCAAAAACTCGTGCTCCATGTACTTACATTGAGCGTCTACGGAGACAAGGTCTCATCCGTATGTACCTGTGCATATCTGTAATGCACTGAATTTCTTCATCTCCTCTCTTGCATCTATTCGAGTATGTGTATATAAACACACATTAACATATCGTATACACAGACAAATCCTCTCTTTCAAAAGTATTTTCTCTCCTTTTCCTCTTCACTTCTCACTTCTCATAGTCAGTTGAGACTGGAAAGAAAGTCTAAAGATTTCTCTCTGGCTTGTTAACTCGACTCGTTAAGAAAGACAGACATAGAGAGAGAGAGAGAGGGAGATGGTGATGCTGGGGAGGAGGATATAGGTACAAAAAAAATGAGTAGGAATTAAAGCTCAAGATTAAATAGAGGCACTCAACTGGTATTCATCATACAGATTTACATACTACAAGAGACGGAGTGGAGAAAGTTACATTGCAAAAGAGAGCGGGAGAGAAAAAAAAGAAAGGTAACACATGCACTTAACTACATCAACATTTCCAACTGGAGAGATATCTTCACATTACATTATTATGACATCCTTCCCCACTCTTCTCATCATATCAATTGTATGCAGGATTTTCTCCCTTCTTCTTCCGTCTCATTTTTTTAAGTCCCTGTGAAAAACAAAGAAAAACTCAGACAAACTTTTACTTGTACTTTCGCTCTCGCTTTCTTTCTGTCTACACCCTGGAGAAACTTCTTTCCTTAGATTTATCACAGATTGTATCAATTACAAAGGGAAATCATCTCATTTACGTACTCTTCCCATACCAAAAAAAATCCTGCAGTCTTTTTTACACTCGCATAAAACAAAACAGGAAGTTATGAGTTTGTGAGTTGGTGAGAATAAACTGTCAACTAAATGAATGACAGACGACATCAAATTTTATTAGAGAGCAGGAGGACACTCTCGGTTTCTTTGTACTTCCCCCTCCCCCCGTGTTTGTGTTTCTTTTATCTTCATTGCTTTCAATTATTAATAATTCTCTGGATGTTCAAGTTAGGATTTTCCTGAATGTTTTTTGTCTACATGATGTTTTTTACTCATCCGGATTCGTCTTTATGAATATTCCAATGTTGGGCGGAGGCATAAAAGAAGAAAGCCCGTTTAGAGCTTTTAGTGTGAGGCATTTGAGTAGATTGAAGATTTGAGCCCTAGAAACTATGTGTAGCAGTTAAATATGAAATAGAGACAATAAAGAGAGGGTGAAAGTGAGAAGGAAAGGATTCCTGGGCTTTTCGGGTTCATACTTGAGCTTTGTCATCCATTGATGAACTTTGAAGCCCTCCAGATCCCCCCCCCCCCCCGTCTTATTTTTTTGGATTTACCTGGGAAAAGTTTGGCTAATTAATAGAACTCCCCGGGAAAAATAATTTTGTACCTGCAACAAAAAAACGAATGCTCAAGATACGTAATGATAAGCTGAGATTTTAATTCCAAATTCCAGCTGATACACAACCAGGTCGGTATACATATATTAAAGTTTCCATTTTTACTCCGTTCCCCTTGCATTTGCAATTTTCTTGCAGTTGTCGTGTGGAACGAGAAGGCAAAATTGAGGATTTTTTTTTATGTTAATTGGAATAGATGAGGATTTTTTGAAGGGTTCGAAGGCGGAAATTATAGTTCTCGTTCCAAGGAGAGTTTTCATTTGGAAATAAATTAAAGTTTGCTTTTTTTCCTCAAGATTCCCAGCCCAAGTTTACAGTGTTAAGCTTCATATACTTGTACCTAAAGAAGATTGTAGAGAACGAATTAATTTAGTGACTGGCATTTAGTGTGCTTATGGCTCCTCAGATTCAAATTTCGATGAACTTCCTAATTTTTTTCATTTCCCTTCCATTTTCCGTTAAAACTTTTTTTAGTCACGCAAAAAGTAACGGAAAACTGCTTCAGAATAATTTCAATTTCACTGTGTTATCTTAAAACTTGTAAAGCACATGAAATTCGTACATTGTGCATAGCTATAAAAAATATAATATAATATTTGAAGCAACATCTCATTTCCCATTCTCCAGTACACTTTTACTTTCACTTTCCCTTTCACTTTCCCTGCCTAATTAAATACTTGAGAGTTTCCTCTTGGAATCATTCCTTCATTTTTATCTGAATTTTCATTTTTAATCCATGAAATTCCATTCTTAAAACCAGCATCCAGTATTATATTATAACACAAGGGATATTTTCCAAATGAAACATTTTGTATCCACGTTTTTGATCCAACCAACGACGACCATACACACTCACCTTAAAATAATGAGAATCATAAAGCTCGAGTACACCCTCCAAACAAACCGGATAAAAAACTTGAACTTCTTGTGTTATTTCCATGTGTTTTCAGACGCTGAATTTAATGAAAAATCGACTGACCAAATTCCCTGTGGCCGTGTTTCATTTGAACTCCTTGTCCTGGCTGTTTATTGGTGGCTGTGCCATTGAGGAAGTGCCACAGAATTGGCCATTGGGTCCACCACCTCGTCAAATGAACCAACTGGATATCTCTGAAAATTTTATTCAGGTACGTACGTGTCCATCATTATGAATTTTGTAATTTTAGTTAACATTTTGATGAAGGCAAAAGAAAAGATTTTAAATGTTAAATGCTAATTAAGGAGAATATATTGTAGATACAGTAAAATATTGGGTGAGAATTATGATTATTTGAGGGAGAAATGTCGGAAAAGATGGAAAGTCTGAATGTCCGTTTATGTATAGAAAATGAGCGGTCATGTAATAAAGTTGAGTAGATAGAGAAACGCGCGAGAGAGAAAGCGAGAGAGAAAGTCTGTAGCTGGTTAAAAAGATTTTGTAGGGAGAGAGAGAGAAAGAGAGAGAGAGATGGATAAAGCTATAGAGATAGAGAGAGGATGAAGATAAAGAGAAGATGATGAGTTTGATGTAATGTGAGACAGGTTTGGCCAACACGAGCATTTGGATCTCAGCTGACAGTGTTGGACATGAGTGTGAGCAAGAATTACTTGCAAACTCTGCCAGATGCTGCTTTTTTCTCCATGAACATTTTTCGTCTCTCACTGGGCTACAATCGAATTCATATGATTGATCCTGGAGCTTTTGCCAGTCTCCAGTCGACGCTCAAATATCTCAATCTGGAGAATAATCGACTTGGTAAGAATTCCTTCTTTTTTTTTCCTCCCTCCACATTTTCAACTTTTTTTTTAAAAATCATCAAATCTAGTTGAATCTTCAAAAAATAAAATAAAAATTCCTACTTCCATTTGAACTTGCTTGCTTCAGTTCCCTTCATTTCCAGTGGAAATTTCCCAACCATTTTCCTTACTAACTTATTCAAAATGTGAGAAATCTATGTATGTATTTTCTTTTTATTCAAAAATATGAAAGTGGGTATCCCTTGGTCTTCCCTTGCCAACTTGACCTCACTTTTGCATCTCTACATTGGATCCAATTCCATTCAAGATGAAGGAGTTCAAGGTCCAGAAGGTAATGACAAAACATTCCACATTTATTTACCAATTCAAATGCACTGAAAATGACAACACGGGATTTCACAATACATATATTTATTTTCATCCAGAGACTTTTACTATCTAGATTTTATGCCCAGAAAAAAAAACTTTAGTTCAAGGAATTGTTCATTATGTAAAAAAAAGGGAGAGCATGTCCCGAGATAAGTTAGCTAAAAAATAGGGGATAGAGAAAGCGAGAATGGGAGAATGAGTAATGAATTACAGTTTGTACACACACATATACATATTCATACTATTATATTCACAGGGTTAATAAATTGTATAAATTTAAATTATATCTGTAGTAGATGCAGGATAAAATGAAAATCACGTAGTCAGACCCAAAAATTATTACACTCTGTTATATTTCCGTAGTCTTTTACATTTGTATTTGTATACTGTATTTTCTCCAGTTCTCTCTTAAAATCTGGATAGTCTGGATACACATGGAAGAAACATAAATATTTGCCCTTTTCCTGTCATGGAAAGAGTGTGTGTATTTGTGTGTGTGCTCTACGGATGGGCCGATAATTGTGTGGAGGATGAGACTGTTTCCCGGGAATTATGTGCATGTGTGTCTGATTGCGATTGTGACTTGGCGAGAGAGTGAGAGTTTCTCTCTCTCTCTGTGTGGGTGGATGTGCAATTACGTCAGATTAAAAGTCACACGATTTACGGCCAACTCACAATTCTCATCTCCGTCCAACATTTACAAAACCATCCGATTTCCATTCCTATACAGACATATACAGATATTTCTATAGTTTCACATTTACTTTACAGAGACAGTCCAATGAATAGCCTTAAATACATTCAAAGCCACATTTATATTTACTTTCACTCGTTGGTGCATACGGAATTTTGTTTTCATAAACTCGCTTTCGAATCCTCGCAACTTCCGAAAGCCATTGCACACAAAGCACAAGATAGAAAGAACAAAAAAAATTGCAATACACATGACATTGACAGAGTATTTTTGTCTATACTTAATCTAGTCTATACTTTTTTTTAATCTTCCAATGAAACAGGCGGAAGAAATGTGAATGATTTCATTTTTATTCATTTTATCTGTAGTTTGGTCTATACTAAAAACACTACAAAATTTTACATGGTTTCAGATTGGGAATTTGAAAAACGTGAGGATCTAAAAAAATAATCAATAGCTCAAAATACTGGTACATTTACGATAATTACAGTGTCAAGTTTAGAGTTCATAATCTAAAAACGTTCCCAATTTCGTGATGCATGAGATTTAGAATTTAATGGCATTCAACTTAAGTATACTCAAACAAAGCATAAAATTCACGACTTTTGTCTCTTTTCCACCTTTACTTTGATTTTGATTCAACGGAGACTTCATTATTTTCATAATTTAGTTTTGTAGTTTCGCTAGTTGTTTTTCTCAAGGAAACCAATGGAAAAGCTGCTGAGCATTGTGTGTAATTACTATTTAGCTTTCAAGTCTTAGGAAAATGTTTGTGTTTTTGTGTGTTTGTATGAAATAATGGAGTGTACTGGTAATGGGATTGCATTGTAATTGTGGATTTATGGGGGACAGGTGGGATGGACTGTAAATTAACGTACCTGGGCTTGAATGGGAATCAACTGACGAGGATCCCCCGGCGACTCCTCTCACGTTGCCCCCATCTATTCCATTTGAATCTAGGCTACAATCAAATCACAACAATTGATGATCTCCTCCATTTGGGCTCCGTCTCGAATCCAAATGTGAATACAATTGGAGGACAATCCAATCGAATCCGACGTCTTCGGAATTTGAGTACACTCATCCTCCGAAATAATCCCATCCGAACTCTCTCCTACACCTACAACAGCAACAACAACAACAACAACAATGATTTGAACAACAATCTCCTCGGCACGACGAGTGACAATCATGTTCGGCGGAGTAGTGGGAGTGAAAGCTCCAGTGATTTCCCTTCACAATTAACCAATACGGATAGTAATCAACTCAATGAGATTCATAAAGAGTCATCTAATTCAAACAGTGTGAATGATATACAAGCCAATAATAATAATAATAATAATAATAATAATAATAATAATAATAAAATTAACTTGGCGGCTTATTCCCTCCCAACGGATCCATCCTCATCCTCTCATTCAAACACGAATGAAATCCTTCATTCAAGTAGTGGAACCAGTCCAACACTCAATGGAAATGTCAATCCCAACAATGGACAACAACGTGTTCAACATGGACATGGACGTGGTCCGTCCAAGAGAAAACAACAGCAACAACAACAACAACAACAATCAAATGTGGATGGGAATGAGTCGAGTGAGAGTGGGAACGTTCGAGGGAAATATACTAAACAACAGCAACAACAGCGGTCGTTTGTGAGTGAACATCCAACATCCAGCTCCACGTCCGTGACGAGTATCTTTCGCTCGGAAGTGTTCCCCAATTTACACGAGTTGAGTTTGTCCTTTTGTCAGTTGATGGGAGAGTTGGAGCCATTCCCATCCCTCCCATTGGTCACCCTGGAAATTAGTAATGGTCTCAAAAGTGCGACCACACTCCATCCCGCCATTTTCAATTCCCTCCGGAATCTCGAGTGGCTCGCTTTGGACTACAATTCCTTGAGCAGCATCAGGTAAATCAACATTATTCATTGTCAATCTCATTTGTTCATTTGTGATTAGTAATTAGTAAATACAAAAACAATAGCATTTCCTTTTTATTCTTCCGTATTATTTTGTTGTATCTTACGGTTCACAATTCATGGAACAAAATGTGGAATGTAGACGAAGAAGGTGAGGGGGGGGAGTCGACAGTTTTTTTTAGTGGGGATTTTTTATATTCAAGTATTTCTATTAGGTACGATTACGATTTATGATGATGAAGCCTGTGCAATGTGCATAAAAAAGGAAAGTGATCGGATCAATGATGAAACGAAACATGATAATAATAAAACTCACTGTACTCTCGTTCCTTGAACCTTTCCAATGACGAAAGGAAGAAAAGTATAAAAAGTAAACAAAAAACTTCTCAACTCAACTCTGCTCTCTCCATCTCGATTCTCGATCCATTCAATTTTTATGCATCAGCAAACAGACACAGGAAAAGAAATGGTGAAATGGTAAAAAAAAAAACAGCACAGAACAAATAACTTTGGCTTTCCTTCCACGGGAGCCGATTGAGAGACTTGCGACTTATTTCCGTCTTTTCCTTTTGTTTTTCCCCGACAACACTGTATGTACAAAATATACAAACAAAAAATAACTCGAGACAAAGAATTGATCGCTCAAAATGCATACCGATATTTTTTTTTTTTTTTTTTTACGACGCACCTCGAACAAGTAGAGAAATTTCAATCGAGTTTGGAATTTTTACATTCTGTTTTGTGTTCCCTCCTCTAAGAAATTCTAGTCATTGTGACGGAATTCTGAGGAATTCATTCGTTTTGTCCTTTATGTGCATTATTTTTTCATTAATTTTGCATGTGTCCGAGTTTTCCTTTTGCAAGGAGTATTTATCCTGACATTGGCATTTGCTCCTGAGTAATATAATAAAAAAAACGATTGCCTAAAAAAAACTAAAAAGAGGGACACACTCAACACAGTTTTTCTTTAGTAAATCAAGAGACGGTTTTGAGTGGAAAATGCAATAGATTTTTTTTATACAGAGGATTTTACTCCAGTTGAATTGTTGGTCTGTTGGTTGTTCCTTGTTCCTTTTTTTGTTGCACACCGGGAAAAAAAAACTCTCAAGTATTTTTTTTTTATTCCTCTGACTCGTGAATGCAAATGGATTTGACATTTTTTTGGATTTCTTCTTACTGTGGAGAAAGTAAAAGAGAGGGAATTGAAGGGACCGGGATTTTTATGTGTACCCAGACAGACCCACAAACACACACACACACACAAGAGCATACGGGATACGGAGAAAGATCTAAGGAGACAAAATCTAATACTCCGTCTCCAACTAGAATGCAGAGAGAGAGAGAGAGAGAGAGAGAAAGAAAAGAGAGAATCGAATTGAGTGGAGAGGGGGAAAAGGGAAAGGAAAAAAAGTAAACGCTTACGCTCTGCTTCCGTTTCTATTCGCCCACCAGTTCGTAGTTGGTTCCGCTTTCCTCAGGTTCTCTCTCTCTCTCTCTCTCACTCTCTCCTCTCAGTTTGGAGTTTTTGAAGGTTTCTCCTCTTGGTATATACATATACCTATGTCTATATATGTGTGTTTTTTGGAAGTTGCGACAGTCCCAAGAACTTTGCTTTTGCTTTTTGCGAAACACTTTTTAATGTTTTATTCAGGGAGAAAAGACGAGATGGGACAGTCGAAAGTCTCTCTTTTTCTCAGTCGTTTCGGTCCTGATTCTGATTCGGATGCCGATGCCAATGTGAGTCTGGTTCTGCTTTTGAGTTTCCTTCTCGCCTGTTTCTCCTGTCCTGCAACGAGAGAGAAGTGTGTGCATTTCATATAGACAAACCTTTTCTCTCTCTCTCTCTCTCTCTCTACAATTCGACATGGTACGGAGGGACATGGAGCTCTCTCTCTCTCTCTCTTGAAACTTTCGTCGGTTCTGTACTTAGCCACTTACTCTGTTACGATTAGACTTTGTTACTTTTGCACTTAACGGGAGAATTTCTCCACTTTCCATCGAGTCCTCTTTCGTTTCTTTTTATACATCATCGTCTCTTCTTTCACTTCCCAACTCGGTCCTGTGTGTACGGAGAAAGAGAAATTGTGTGTCTGTGAGTGTTTGAGCATACCTACATCATTTATTCTTCTCCTTCTCGCATTACCCGTCTTTGGGGTTTTAACTATGAGAATTCACCTTTGATTTTGTACTTACGAGAGAGAGAGAGAGATAGAGAGGGAGAGCAGGAGTGAGTGAGGAGAAAGCGAAAGAGAAAGCGATGTAGAGAAGAAAAAGAATTATTAGGGAAATTTCAATGGGGGAAAACAATTCCAAGATTCTTTTTCGAGATAGACAGATGGAATCTGAAATTTCGGAATTTGGAATTTAGAGTCTTGTGGTGGTGGTGGGGTTTTCTTTTTATGGTGGAGTTAGGAAAGAGTTGTTGAGAAAGGAGGAGGATGAGGGATGAGAAGAGGCAACTAAAGAAGGTAAAAAGAAATATTACGGGTAGTGTCTTAAGACTGTCAACTTTCTCCAAACTATTCCGCTTCAAAGATTTAGAATCGTCATTTTGCTTTCCGGTTTCTCTTCTTTCTCTCTTTCTCTCTCGTTCATCGCATCGCATCCCATCCCATCGTTCATTGGTTGGTTGGGAGGGAAATGGGAAATGGGAAATGGGAGAGTTTTGTGTGTGTGTGTGTGTGTGTGTGTGGACATTTATGAGGGTTGAGAGAAAGAGAGAGAAAGAGAGAGAATGGCCTGTAGCTCCAAGCGACGTTTGCCAAATGTCAAATCTACTGTGCAAACAGGCAGGAGGGCGGAAAAAACTGGAAAACTGTGGGGAATTTATCGCTTTTTTTTCTTTACAGTTTTTTATGCTCAATTTCCTTTTTCCCCTCTGCTCCTCTCACCTGCTCTCACCTTTATATTTTGAATATGGAAATTTCTTAAATAATTTATTCCCCCCCGCCCGACCCCCCATTCAATGTTCAACTGTATTTCCTCGTCTGTCAAAGTTGAGTGCTCTCTTTTTTGACTTTGTGAATTGTGAATTGTGAATCGTACGTACATTTTTTTATATTATAAATCAGGACATTATTTTTATTATATGCAAAATTTATGGACAATCTAAACGAGTATTATGAATGTATGAACTGTGATTTTATTATTGGAAAGAGAAAAGGGAAGGGGGATTTAAATTGAGAATTGTGGTGGAATTGATGGATTTAATGGTTGTTTGGAGTTTGTATCGTGTGCATATATTCATTGTCATTGTAATTGTATTGTATTTTGTGGATATATTTGTGTGTAGTGAGTACACGTTTTACTCGAATCGAAGACTGAGTTATGTGAATTTGGAGTGGAATCGTCTCGGGACGCTACCACCACAAATGTTTCATCCGGACATTCATCAGTCCATGACTCAGCTTCGTCTGTCACACAATCGACTCCAAACGATTCCCACCGACTCGTTCCTTTCCTTCCCCGCCATAAATTTGGATCTTGCTTATAATCAAATTGGGACGATTGAGAAGCACGCCTTTGTCACTTCCCAGCCGGCAAATTCAGGCGGTGGAGGAGGAAATCGGAATGCTTCGAAAACTAGTCGAAATAATAATAACAATAATAATAATGAAGTTCCATCGTCTGGCTCTGGTTCGGGTCCTTTCTCTCCATCACCAACCAATTCGAATTCGAATTCCGGAGCCTATGCATCATCATCATCATCATCATCGACTACATCCACTTCCAGTTCCAGTTCCAGTTCCAGTTCGAGTGGTGCCAACTCAAACTCGGGTAGTTCTACTACTGGAGGAATGGGAAGTGTAGGGATTTCGGTAGCGGCGGGTGGTGATGAGCACCCCGGGCTCAATGTGTACTTGAATCACAATCGACTCACGACGATCCGTCCAGCCGCTTTCTCTCAAGATAAATTCAACTTGATCGATTTGAGCTACAATTCCCTCACCAGTTTCAGTTTGGATGTTTTTGGACGGAGGACGATCGTGGATGGACTGAATGTGAGTCACAACAACCTGGAGCGACTCAATCTGAAACCACGATGGGCGGGTAATCATATCATCAAATTCCTCGACTTGTCCTTCAATCGAATTCCCTTCCGGGGCATCGACTTCACCGCACTCTGTATCACTCGTCTCCTCGACTTGTCCCACAATAAAATTGATAAAACCGACGCCAAAATATTCCCTGCTAATTGCTCACTCAAAGTAAGTCCACATTTACATCATATTTCTCTCATTTTTTTAATCATTAATTCATTTATTTAATCTCATTTCTCGACGACCATCAAAACTGAAAACGAATCTCCAAACAAATATTTTAGTGAGAAAATCTCCACTACATTTCTTTTTAATCCTATTTCCGTTTTGCAAATCAAACGTCAAATGAGTGTATCAAGTGGATGTTCAATAAAACAAAATTTTGCGGTTTCAGTTTGATGTCAATTTCCGAATTTATTGACCAGTTTAGTAAATGAATGGTGGGGTTCTCTCTCGAGAGAGAGAGACAGCGTCGTGGGGAGAATGGAGAATCCACGAATTTCCAACCGGATTGGAATGAGAATTAATGGGAGGTTTTTTTTCCTTGCTCCTGGATTGGAAAGAAACGTGTTTGTTTTTTCTAGCGTCTTCTCAATCTCATTGGATTGTACGGTTAACGGGATAACGTTGAAGAAGGGGGGAAAGAAAGAAAAGGGGAAAAGCGAGTGTTTGTTATTGGAGATGGCCGGTAGATTTGATTGTCTCATGGTGGTCGTGAGAATTGAGAATAACATGATGGTTGTGTGTCTGGTGTTTTGGTTGTTTTGTCTTGTGTTCTGTTCTGTTCAGTTCTGTTTTATTGTGTAGAGTATAGACTAATACAAAATTATAGGATGGATGTTAAAATGAGTGTGTCATTCAATATTCATAGGAGTTGAACCTGCAAGGAAATGCTCTGGAAACTTTGGAGCCGGGAAGCTTTGCTAATTTGCGTGATTTGACGGTACGTTCACTGAACCATCTCAATTTCTCTCTCTCTTTCGTACACATGCAATCTTTTACGTACAATACAGTACAACACTACAAATACTCGTTACTATCGCTATTACATTACACTGTGTACTATTACTACCCCAATTACGATTTCTAATGGAATCACATACACACAGTTACGATACAAAAGTTGATCTCCCAGAATGTAAAGTAAGTTGTAGATTCTCGGACAGTGGGCTCTCCTCTACCAGATATTCTCCGTCTCCGTCCCTCTAAAAGTCTAAACCTACCATGTACATACAGAAAACATACTCACATTTGGGAGATTCCCCCCCCCCCCCCATTCTAAAATCCTAAATTCTACACATGTGCTCCGAATATTTACTGTCATGCATTATTACTGATCTCTGTTCACTCAATCTCTGTCTGTATGGGGTTCCACACAAAACGCAAGCAGAGCAAATGGAATCCTTGTCCCCTAGAATTCAACAACCGTGATTGCACCCATTTAAATATCTATGTACATACAAGAGTTAATTTCAGAGACGAGTTTCACCCTTTTCATATTCCTGTACTACAAATACTATGGAGGAATTTCCGAAGGAAAGTGTGAACAAACATTTCCAAAGGTATTTTGTCGGCAACTCTTGGACCGACAGATCTTACATTTTCCCCTCTTTTGTATATTTCCTATAACGTGTAACCCTCCTCGTCTTTTTCTCCTTTCGCTTTCTCTCTCGCTCTATTTCTCGTCACCATTACACAGTACATATTTGAATTTATATTTACTGCTAGAACCGGGGAGGAAATGTGAGTAATATCAGTGTGCATATGTACATTGTCTTTGTGTGTGTGTGTGTACATTGTACAACAGTTATAAAATTCTCGACTCCACTTGTGTACGCGCTTTCCCCCTCACTCCTCACCTTTTGCGCTCTCTTTGTCTCTCTCTCCCTCTCTCTCTCTCTGTCTGTCTCTCCTCTTTTGGGCCCTTCCTCAGAAATCCCCCTGGAGAAAGTATTAAAGATGAAAGTGAAAACGTGAGGAGTTTCTTTTGTTCTCATAAAACTTTTAAACTATACTCTGAATCTTTTGTTTGACGACCTCAAACATTTCGTGTAAAATTAATTTACGTGGAATCATTTTCATTTCTCCACGTGGACGATGACGACGACGACATGATTACATTCTCTCACCACCCCATCCCATCCCACCAACAAAACACAACAACAACAGTTTCCACTGTATGCAGATATGTATTTTTTTCAACCATCGAAAGTCGATGTAGTTGTTGAGTAGAATGAAATGAAAAATGTTGGCATATTATTATGTATCAAATTTTAATTTCAAATCAAAATCAGTCATTGAGGTTTATTTTGAATTGTATGAGTAATTTTTGTGAATTGAGAGGGGGAAATTATTCGCTCAATTAAATGAAAAAGGAAATTAAATATATTATATAGGGAATGACGTTGAAGCTGTGGTTGGTGGTGGTGGTGATTTTTATGAAGAGTCCTTTGGATTGGTAGTTTGACGGGTTTGTCTTGGTACGGATATTTATTATATTAAATGTGTGGAGATTGTTAAGACTGGAATGAATTTGAAATTCAAAAGTTTCAAAATAGTCGGTAAATAAATACTGTAAATCGTGAATAAATGACAGAGAGAGGAAAAGAGAGAAAGGGAGAGTATGAGAAGAATTATGTGCAATGTGAAGAGAGAGAGAGAGAGTGAGAAGAGAGAAAAGACCCGAGTTGACAACTCCAAATGAAAATGAAGCTCAAATGAAAAAAGTTTCGTATGGTGAAAGTGAGAAAGACAGAGAAAGAAAGAGCTTTCAGGGGAAATGAAAATTGTAATAATATCTCGTAGTTTTCCCTTCAAAGTCTCTCTCTCTCTCTTTCTCTCTTTCTCTGTCCTGTCGTTTCTACTTCAAACAGAGTAGTACTGAGAATCACGAGTTCTCACTTTTACTTTAACTTTCACCATCCCCATCACCATCAGTTTCCTTCCCGTTGTCTATATTGCGGGTGTCCTTTATCTGAAATAAAACCGGGTTGATTGTAATTGTGTGGATGCCTTCATCATCTTTGTCCTTTTACTCTCATTTCCTCCACTCACTTTACTAAAATATGCTCATTTACCATTCTCTTTCGTATTTCGTGTCCTCATCTCCTCATCATCACTCCTCGCTCTTGACTTTCCCAAATATCATCCAAATATGTATATTATGACTTGTTCAATTAACTCACAATCACATCTCACATCTTTTTTTCATCATATGCAAATTCATCACCATGCAGAAAACCCAAAACAATCCTTGAAAAAAAAAATCCATTCGACTCTTACAGAGAAACTAACAACCAAATTGACAAAATCGATGTACATAAATTCCTTTTATTCCTTTATCAGCTTATTTATGGATGCCCAATTATATTGTCCGTGTATTTGTTTCTATCATATAGATATTAAACTTGGCGGAGAATCAAATCGTGCAACTACCGCCCGTGATATTCATCCGTAATACTAAACTTCGGTATTTGGACCTCTCCAAAAATCGTATTCGTTCCTTACCCAGAGACTCTCTTGTGGGCTCAGCCATTGAAATCCTCAGTTTAAAGTCGAATCAGTTTGTAAACCTTCCTGTTGGAGCTTTGTCACAGGTAATTCTACTACTTTTTTCATTTCCCTTACCCATGAACTATTAACCCATCATCAATTTTGAGATGAATATCTGTATCTGTATAAACGAGATTTGTAGATTGAACTACTTACAATTTACAATTGCTTTAAGTTTTATCACGACCATTTGTACGGACAAAACAAAATTCAGTTAATGTTGGACTATTGGAGGATTTGATTTGTTATGATTTTGTGCAAAAGAGACAGTTGACAAATAAAATCTTCATTTCCCCCTTTGATGAGTAAAACTGAACATTTTGGTATGCGTGTCTCTGTTTGGTGGGGGAGAATGTCGGAAATAAACCATTTAGAATGAGACAGGGAGTGTGGAAAACTAATCGTGTACGACGAGACAGAGCAAAACCAAAAAACCGAAATGTAACTGGATGAGAAAAAGTGTGTGTGTGTGTGTGTGTGTGTGGCGACTGGAGCATGTCCATGAGTGGACTGGACGTAGATTGTGAAGAAGGGAGGGGAGCACGGCGAACGAGAAATGGAAATGGAAAGAGAAAAGGGAAAGTGTTTTTGTATGATGGTGAATTCGTGTTGGTCCACAGTCGTCTTGATAAAGTAAAAACATGCTGAGTCTGATCTTACTTGGCATTTTGTTTGCACTCACACACTCTTTCTCTCTTTCTCTCTCTCACTCTCTCTCTCTCTGTGTATTTGATACAGATATCTCGACGGTTGCGAAGATTGGACATGTCACAGAATTCTTTGGAACACTTGGACAGCACCATGTTCGAGTCCATTGCGGGTCTTGTCCACCTTAATTTGTCGCAGAACCGACTCACAATTTTACCAGGTCAGTACAATATGGACAGCATCAGTCCTCCTCTCTATCGTACATACCATGCCAATGCCAATGCCAATGCCAATGATAATGAAGAGACAGTGCGAGAGAGAGAGAGAAATACTAACCACCAATTTCTAACCACCATTTCAGATAACGCCTTTGCGAATTTAGCGTCTCTTCGTGAATTGGACCTGAGCTTTAATTTCCTCCGAGCCAATTTCAAAGTGAGTTTCTCTCTCCTTATTCTTTTCACTACATCCATACATATCATATATGTGTAATCTCTAATGTATACCTACGCGATAGCAATGTTATATATCTCACATATGTAGTGTAATTTGATCGGATATAAATTTACCTTACTATAGGCCAAAAAAACCATCCGACTCATTCTTTTCCCATCCATTCCTTTTCCTTTTTCTCTCTCTCTCTCTCAAACCTCACTAATTAACCGTCATAACTGAAATCCCTAATTTATAATTTGTAATTGCTAATCCGTCATTGTGAATTTTCTCCTTCACTCTCAATTCAATCTCGGATATTGATGGTATAGTAAAAAAAAAAGAAAAACGTGTCTGTATAATAATTCATGTGGTGGTGGTGGTGTGGTCTGTGATATCTTTTGGTAATGCTGAGAAGGGAATGGGATTAAAAATCTAGGCGAGTGCATGGGAGAATGGCTAAAGTTTTTTGACCACAAACGATAAACATTGACATACAGACAATAACCCCCATCATTTTCTTTGTTTGTACTCGTAACTTGTGCCCAATGTTATATATTTGTACTGATAGTTCGTGAGGTTGTGGTTGTCATATTGTCAGTTTAGAATGAAAATATATTGTCCAACTCACAATCAGGCTCATCGTCAGACTCTCGTGTGTTTGTTTCCTTTCTCTTTCCCAATGGTAATAGCATACCGGGAATCTTGGTTTTTATTTTGAGTTTTCTATATGTGCAAGTTGTGTCTATATATATCTACGGTATGTGTAGGTGTCTAGATAAAATATTTTAAGGTTGAGAGGAGAGCTGCATAAATATTGGAGTAGTTTGGATGCAGGTGAAAAGATGTTACAGAAAAAATACGGATCTTGTTGCTTCTCTGATGATGAAATTCGCATTCGTGTTCGTATTCGTATTCGTATTCGTAGTCGAGTATGCTCTCTTTCTCTTTCTCTCTCTCTCTCTTTCTTCTTCCTTTGTGGTGGTTTGAATTTGAGAGAAAGAAAGATGGGGGATACACAAACAAAAAAGAAAGTTTTAGTGTTTGTAGCTACAGAGAAAGAGAAAGTGGGAGAGAGAGAGAGATGGAAGAGTGAATCAATGGAGTTTTCTGAGGTCAACCCGCCTCTGCATAATTTAGATAGGTAAGTGTTTTAGAATTCCCTGGGTAGAATGTGAGCAAGATTCATAGAGCGTACCTACATACAGATATGTACATCTACAGATACATTATTCACAAGCATTTCAATTATATATTTTTGTACTTTTCTATATACATGTTTCTTTCCTCTCTCCATTTCTATCTCTATTTCTATTTTTGTGTGCCATGTGTACTGCTTCATTTCCCATCTCTCAAATCCCTGGGTTTTTTTTTTCGTTTCTCTTCTCTTCGTTTCTTTCTTTCCTTCCTTCGTTTCTTTTGGGATAGTATAGTTTGGATAGGAGAATGCAGTTGAGGTTATGTATGAAGTTGTGTACAGAAATGCTTGCATGTTTCTGTACTTTCCTCCCCATTTTCTCTGTGAGACTCTCAAGTCCACATCCATGTCCATGTCGATATCTCAAGGCAAACTAATGGGAAGAGACGAAAAAATCGAAGGGCCGACACACATAAAAAGCTGTGAGTGGATTTTTGAGAGGGTGAACAGTGAATCACTTGATGAATCCATTATGTAACTCATGTAACCCATCAGTTCATTGTTTTTCCCTTCCCCTTTTTATTCATTTCCTCCAAGATCTTGTGTCTTATGTCTTTGGTTTCCGTTTAATGTTCCTCAGACGGTAAATGTTTTTTTCTTGTTTTTTTTTCTTTTTCCTTTGTTTCCTGTATGGAATTCAAAGGAGAGAGCCCGTGTCAATTATTTAAGGAATTCAGGATACCTATTTATATATAATATGTAGATGGTAGAGAAAAAAATGTAGGGAAGAGGAAGAGATCAAATGGAAGTGTAAAATTTTTGATGTATGTATTTTATTGTATTTCATCTAGAGATTTTGATTGGTTTTTTTTTGTTTGTTTGTTTGTTTGTCTGTTGTTGTCTGATGTTTGGATTAATCACAGGAACTATTTCACTTTCTACCCAAGTTGAAACTTTTACGACTGTGTGGATGTGGAATCAAAGTATTGCCTTTCCTTCCATTGCCACATTTGGTGTCGTTAGAGTTAACACAAAATGGATTGACGGACATTAAGATGCAGAGTCTGGGTTCTCTCACTCGACTCCGTCACCTTGATTTGTCTGATAATGAGTTGACCAGCTCTCGCATCCCAAGTTGGACCCCACTTTATAATCTGGTCATGCTCAAATTGTCCAAAAACCCGCTCAAGAGGTTCGCTTTCATTTACTTTGTCTTTTTAGTCTAAATTTTACATTATAAATGGACTCGAGGAGAAACTCAATTTCCTCCCATTTCTTTCTTTTTTTACTACACGCTTTCTCTCAATAATGAATTAAAAATAGTTAAAGAAATGCCATCATCATGTGTTTACATTGTTTTTATTTCTGTTCCCTATAAATAGTTTGACTAAGGATACTTTTTATGGTTTGGGGCGATTGGAAAGCCTTGAGATTCTGAACATTAGTCGACTGGACCGATTCGACACGGATGTTCTTTCACAATTGACAAATTTAAGGAGCTTAGCTGTGGAAACTCATCCAAATATTGAAAAATTTAGATTTCGTTTGGGTAAACTACTGAAATTACTTACATCATTTAGTCAATTTTCCTCATAAATATTATTATTATTATGTATTATGTATTATGAAACAATGGGCTAATGGTTACGATTGACTGTGGAAAAAAAAGGTTCCATATTGTCGAGTATTCCGCATCTGGAAGAATTAAAAGTGATAGTTAAAGAGGCCACATTGTCGGATCAACTTCAAGGGATCCAACAAAAACTCCGAAAGTTGACCATTAGTGGGGAGAAATTGAGACGGATTGAGAGTAGTGCACTGGATGGACTGGAGGGTTGTTTCCATATCGATCTGGCCATCACACACACGTCCATTGATGACATCCCCTCAAAGATATTTGAAAAGTTACAGAGTGCTGCTTGGGCCCGACTGGATATCAGTCATAATAAAATGTCATCCCTCGACTCTTTTGATTTCTATCCCAGTCCAAATCGAAGTGTTTGGTTTAGTCGCGGCACCAAAATTTTTGAAGGTAAACCATTAGAACTTTTAAATCCTACATACATAAGATATTTACGATAGAAATGGGAAATTCCCGTAAGTACTTGATTTATGGAGAATGAATGGATATGGAGGATTAATGGACGTTTTTTTTTCTTCTTCTACTTATTCTTCTTGTTTCAATTTTTAGGTGGTTTAGTTCTGGATGGGAATCCATGGGTTTGTGATTGTAATTTGGTGTCATTAGGTGATTGGATTCGTCGATGGCTCCGAGAGAGCTTTCAGTCACACTCGACGGACAATATCCCCCTCGTCCACTCCATGTACGAGTCCCTCCGTGGTCCAACATGTACAGATGCCAAGGGGAAAATCATTCCCATCATTGAGCTCTACTCGGATAATATGTGTCATGCAAGTGCACTCAGTTCTGGTCATTCATCTCTCCTCCATCCACCATCCTCCACATCCACATTTCACCTTCATTTCCTTCAAGTCCTCATTATTTTCTCCACATTCTTCACTCTCTCCCTCCACCTTTTCCTTCCCATCTCTGACTCTTCTCTCTCTCTCTTCCCTTTGACCAACCGACTCAGACTCAAATGAACAAAACAATTTGAAGAAAAAAAACAAAACCACAGACATTTTTTTCTATCTCCACACTCTAAAGAAATCAATACCCCACCGGGAAAAGAAAAGGGAAAAATTAAAGAGCAATTTGTACCAAGAAACAATTGAAATTCTAAATCCCCGAAATTCGGAGTTTTGTTTTCAACCTAGACTAGTTACATATTATATAAATTATATTTGAGACAGGGTTAGAAAATGAGTAGGTTATAAATTAAATGCAGGAAGCATATCCTATTTGTGTACATTTTAAAATATAATGAAAATATAATGCTGTAAATAATGAACTCTATTAATTATGAAAATAATATTCTCGCCATCGCAAGACGAAAAGACACTCTATATTATTATTATTAATTAATTAATTAATTAAAACCTATTTACATATAATTATAGATTCGAATGTTGAATAAGCGACGACAGTTCAAAGGCAGCTATATATTTAGTCCAAATGAAATGAAATGGAAAAAAAATTAATAGTTAAGAATTTTTGAACCTGCAATTTTATATACGTACATATAAATATGTGTGTGCTATTTACTTACATATGTGTAGAGTTTGAACTTAATTAAAATATTGTATATCGTAGAATTTGATAATTAAAGCAAAAGCAAGCTAACCCATTAAACTGTGAACTGTGAAGGATTATCGTGTCAGCTTTTCAAAGATATAATATATATATATATATATGCGGACTAAACTACGTGAGAAACTTCAATCTTCAATACATATCAAATAATGGCTTCCAAAGAATTTCTAATTAGATAAATTACAATTACATGTAGCAGTTAAAAAAAGTTTATGTATTTAATACCAATGACACAATCAGTGCGTGCGTATCTATATTTAAAATATTAATACTGGTATAATTGTAGTTTATATAGGTAATACAAACAGTACTTCAAACTTCAACGTAATTGTCCCTTCTAGTCACTGTATAAAAAAATACACTAAAAAATCGTTCAACTGTGCTCCTTTTTTGTAAACCCTTTGAATTGCAAGCAAAAAAAGAAAAAAAACCATATGACCGTCATTAAGTATACATAATTAAGAATTAAGACTAATAAACGACGCGCACTTTTTGACAAACAATATTATTGTTAATTGTTAACTAACGACACTGGCTTTTCAATACACTGCCTATAGTCTATAGTAACTCAAATATACCTATTTATGCTGAATCATGTATTTATGTGGTCTCTTTAAATCCGGTGGAAACGACTGCTTGAAATGACTGCCAAATATTTACAATTACGATTTGCACAAATACAATTTGCAGGAGGGAAAACGGAAAATTGTGAAACCCACAGGGCCAAGCAGCCAGTTTTTTCGCGTTCGACAGCTCACAACTATTGTAAAAAAAAGAACATGAGGAATATGCTATAAAGTTGAAAGTATTAGACATAAAAACATTTACATTTTCGGGAAAAAGATATAAAAAATAATGTCATAAATGGAATGAGTATATGAAGTCTCAGAGTTCTAAATATTGAATATAGTAATAATAATAATGAGTACTTATTATTATTATTATGACAACAACACAAAAATCAAGTGCCTTATCGACTGTATATGTACAGACGTTGTTTTTTCTCTGTCGTTTTTTACTTGGTAGCTTCGTACGGTTATCTAATGTGAGATGTATATAGTGTACGATAGTAGTAATTTATGATGATAGTAAATAGTAAATACTGACAGAATTATAGAGTTGCTATTAAATTATATATAGTGTAATGCGTAGACTAATGTACTAAAACAAATATCATCAAGACAAAAAAAAATCGTCCTAGTTCGTATCAACCACGGTGTGAATTATCAATTATATTTATATTTATGGTTTTGAAAAGGAAGGCATTGTTGATTGTAACTGGAAACATTATTCATTCATTGGATAACCTAATGTTTCCCCATTAAAACATGTACGAAAAAAAAAAACATACTTATATATTCTATATATTATTAAATATTATCCTTTGCATTAGTCACAGCTCATTTCATATGCAAAAAAAAAGAAATATATTGTTAAATTAAATATTAGTATTAAATTGTAATAAATTCAAGATACGAAAAAACACAAATCCATCAAGGACTCAGCCAGTGCAATTTCTTCCGTGTCCATATGTGTTTTTATTTATTGTGAACTTATTGACCTTATTGAGGATTTTTTTCATATACTCGAATCCACATTTCCTTTCTACACATACAACATACGGATTTCCATTGCAAAATTGTCAAATTATTAACCTCATTTTTCTGTGACATTGGGGTAAATGCATATTTGATTTGATTATGATTTGATTCTTGCTTTTTGGAATGACACATTCCAATTCCTATAGTTTTTTTTGTCCATTGCCATTTACTGTATTGATTGATATGATATAAAATATAAATATAAATCCGTAGACGGGTAGAATTGAGCATGGCCAATTTAAATGAAGGACAAATGTGGATGAGGAAAGGACTCTTTTGGAGTACAATGTTCTCGGTCATCTTCCTCCTCCCGGTGGTACTGAGCAAGAAAGATCATCATGAACATCATGATCATCACAATCACACTTCTTCTCCTTCTCACTCAACTCCAGAAAATCCATTGAATGCAACGTGCAATTCCACATTGGCCATTCAACAACAAGTTTGCAATACGACGAGCACCCTTTTGTTCTGTTCCGTGGCGGGGACTTGTAGTTGTTTGCAAAATGAGACAATCCCAGCTGGTGAGAAGAGTCATGTGAAAATTGAAATGGATTTGGTGGATGGGAAATGTCGAGCCAGGAAAAACTCTGCGTGTGGTACGATCACAGTCAAGGAAGTCGCCGTCAATATTGAGTGTTCCAAAAAACACAAATGCATCACCGACAAAAAACATAAAGGCTACAGGAGATGCAATGGGAATTCATTGATTTCCTCCATCACTCTTCTCAGTCTCTGCATTTCCAGTGCAATGGCCATCAAATCTTTTATTTAACCCGCACAAGTAAACATAAATACATAGATATTTTCTTTTTCCTCACATATAGGTATACTTAAGAAAACATTGTGTTTTTCCATGTTGTTACATTTTGTAAATAAAAATTAAATCGATAACATGAATATAGTCAACTATTTTTTCGCTAGTTCCAATTCAAATCGTTTGAACATGAACATGAACATGAATCACGTAACGTAAAATAATTTACACTGTGTTTTTTCTTAACACACGCCGTCACAAAAAAGTGAAGGGACTTTGGCCGATTTGCATATATATGATTGTCTGTATTCTCTACATATGGGCTTCCCCAATGACCGCAGCAGCTATCCCATTGTTTATTTTATCATTATACTTATGCTGACGTAAAAAAAGTTGACTAACGGTAAATTACTGGTAGGTAACACGCCTGAGTAATAATATGATTTCAAATCAATGAGTTTTTTCTTCAGTATACGAGTATGTGTAGTCGAAGTATAGTTGGAAGCGTGCAAGAACTAAGAAGCAAAGGAGACTCTCTTGTATATTATTATGTAGACATGCACGCCGTGTGACGAAACAACATTGGGAATGACAATGACTTGTATGATTCATATAAGTACATATGCCTTGTGAGTAGACATTAGAGAAACCAGCAGATCCGGAAAGTTTCACTTTTGATTTCCTTTTTGCACTTTGTCAAAAGTCATTTTACGATCAAATCACCAATAGCGATAAGTCAGTCACACACATGAATGCATGCATGCTTCATTTGTTCTGTGAGTCTGTCTGTTTTCTGTGTCGTAGATTTGTAGTAGGTATTTTAAGATTGAGATTGTGATTGTGATTGTGATTTTACACACCCTAATTTGAACGCTCATTCCGGTTGTGATCTGAGCTGACTTTGAATATATAAAGACGTCAGCTCATTCAAGTTTCAAATTCATTCAGTCAAAGTCAATCCTTTCGTTCGTTGTCAAAATTTGTCTGTATATTTATAGACAGTTCAGTGTAGGGAAAGCTATATAGATTTGATTGGAAGGGATTCATAGAAAATGCAGTCATTTCATTGTTATAAGTTGGTTTCTTCTTGGCTGATTGTCGGCATTTGTTGTGTAGTCATTTTAAATGGACCAGTTTCTGGACGATCTGTGGAAAATGGAAGAGTAAGTGTATACAAAATATATACAAATCGTTTGATTAAATTGTACCTATAGTTTTTGGTTTTTTGTAATGTACGTTTGTCTGATTTTTGTAATAGATCTTACACGGGAATGGTTGGGAGAGACAACCGATAGCTGAAGTGGTTCCAAATCAAAATATTTCATTGTTTCACAATCCCCCGATGACGACGACGACGACGACAATACAAATAGACAAGTTCATGAATGAGTACAAGGAAGTTCCGGTTTCAGTGTTTGCTGAGAATCAACCTGCCCCATATTTACTCCCTCCTCCAATCGGTTTTCTACCAGCTTCCACTTCAACTTTAATTTCCTTATTCCCAAAATCCCCGGAGAAAGTTATACAAAAATTGTTTCAAAATAAAGACAACAAATACAAAGAAGGTGGATTTTCTCCCATTTACATTGTCAAAAATAACAATGATAGATATAATAAAACCACGTTGAATCCAACAAATCCAACGAGGCCCAGCTTGAGCTGGAATGCCAATCTTGAAAATCATAATTGGAATCCGACTTCTACTTCTACGTCCACTTCAACACCTAAACCTACAAATACCAATAACAATACGAATACGGATGTCAAATATAGTGGAAATAAAATCAATACAATTACTGTGACTTCCCTTTCCCAGGTCAATAAATCACCTTCAACTGGCGGCCAGAAAATCCGGAGGAAAGTCGATATTCAAAAATTCAGAGAGTGTGTTTTCTTCAGTCTTTGCGAGAAATCCCAATGTTTTCATTTTGGCCGGTTCGGTGTCTGCAGGAAATCTTAAATCGTTTTCCAGATAATTCCTATAATTCCAGATGGTCTGAGAAGAACTGACTTTAACTGATCTCATCATAATTAATTTAATAAATACACATGCTAGGTATTTTAATTGTCGAATTGTAGTGTCTGGAGTAGCAGCTCTAAACAGTTACACTTGAGACGAGACATTATTTGTGTATTTTTTTTGTATGTAAATAAATATTTTGAATTGGAAATTCAGCCCAATAAACATTTTGTAAACAAACTTCTCGTTTGCACTCTTGTATTATTTTTATCTGTAGAGGAGGAAATCATACGCTTGTAATTTCTATTCTGTATTAGTAAGCATTAAAAATTGCAATAAAAAACCCATTGACAATCTTAAATATTTACACAGGACAACGGACTGGGCTCAGGAATAAGCCAAGTATACTACAAAGATTACAGATACAAAATGTCCATTGTTAAATTTTTATAGCTTAATTTGCAAGGCAAAGCAAATACTAAAAACCCATGACCTATGAACAGCTAAATATTAAAACATTGTGCTGACTTACTAGCAGATTTTTATTGTGAATGTGAATACACAATACATGTATATGTATATAAATTTCCCTTTGCTTTTGTGAATTACGTATTCAACTACATAAATTAGGTAACAAAGTCCAAACTTTTAAAGGTCTAAAGTTAAACCATCGTTGGATTATGCCGATTACTGCTATTACACTCAACAAATATGGACACCACAACCAATTCTCTCACTCACACACGTTCACACGGCATGACAAATCCATTCAATTTTGTGTGTGTGCAGTACCAAAACAGCCAACACAAAATAATGGGAAGATAACAGAATATCATAACAAATTGAGGAAAATATTAAAATATGACCAGTCACAGAGTAAAAGAGAAACGGCACATGTATATTAATTTTACCCAAGAGCACACGTGGTGAGTGTGTAAACTCGTATATATAGCTGGCTCCACAGTTTTGGCAGAACCATGAGGGAATTCCTCACGTTCGAATTCACAGATGAGAGAAGAGAGAGTGTGTTTTTATATTTGGGTAGAGCACGGTTTTTGTAGCCTTGAAAACAATTCCTCCAATGAGCTCTCGGGAATCCGAACCGATACGATCCTGAATTCGGTTTTTTGTGTGGGAAATACTTAAAAATTGAATCAGAAAGTGTGTTCATTTGAAATATTTACAGTATGCTGTAGGTATATGTAAAAAGAGATAATTAACGTTGTTATCAAGTTGGTCTAAATTCGAAAGTTCATTCACTTACAGGAGCAAGAGAAGAAGCAATGAAGGGCTTTTTTGTTTAACAATTCAGTGGCAAGCTGATAAGGAACAAAATAATAATCAAATATACTATCGTATGATTTAATTTTGTGTTGAGTTTGTGTGTGAGTGAATTCGTGTAAGCAATGAGGAAATTCAGTTGAATCGAGTTTGAGAATGATTAAAAGTCAACAGTCAATAGAATTGAGAATTGATAAAACGAACATTATGGGTATATACATATGTATAAAAATAACCACTACATTATAAATTGTATGTAATCGGTGGAGAGTACGCTATCACATGGTCTGTCTTCCTCACTCTAGTCACACGTAATTTATACACTGTTCAAGTTCACTTTCGCTTCTCCAATTTCCATATATAAGCACTCACTACCTCGCTTTATATCCATTTGAATAACGAGACAGAGAGAGATAAAAAAAAGGAATTATATTTATTACTTTACAAGAAGATTCCTCGTGTGAGTAGTCAGTAGTGAGTGCTTTAATGTATAATTGATAAATGTTAGAATTGCGAGACTGACAGTGGGCTGGGACAACTGTCGCCTCTCTCGTCATTTTCGTGTTAAACTGTGGTTAAAAAGTGTTTGAATTTGTGGCTTATAGTTTTATTTATCGTTAATTAGTGTCTCGTTTTCATTCATCTCAAGAAAATTAGCCGTTAGAATGGGGAGCGATTGGAAAATCAATACAAAATTACTCCCAGCCAAAATCCATTATTTGACTTACTTTGGAGGTGAGCTGTCTAATTCTATATTTACATAAGCATATATATTGTAAAACAGTAGACTCAGTAGAGTATTAATTGTACAATTAATCTTGAGTTTAATTTTAATTGTAGGTGTTGCCTCATTATGGCCATTTGTTCAAGTATTCGGTCGTCAACTGGGAATTACGGAATTGAGTACTGGTGTGATATTTACAGTGGCCCCAATTGCTGGCATTATTTTTAATCCATTGTTTGGAGCTTTAGCGGACAAATTTCGGATAAAAAAGAAATTATTTTTGAGTTTTATCATATTCAATATCATCACGTTCCTCGGATTCGCTTTCCTTCCGTATAAAAACATTGAGTATACAGAACACTCCATTTCAACCAACTGTATTAGTATTAGTATTAGTAATGACTCCACTACTGCTCAAAGTGCTCTTTTACTTGTCAATCACTCCTCAATCTCGAGTAACATTTCCGGGACCCAAACGACGACTCCGGATATTTTCGTACTTACTTACACCTCTCATATTTATTGGTATTACGCTTTGCTGGTGCTGGGTGGGTGGGTCTCATTGGCTGTGGTCACTTCCGTCGCGGATGCTTTGTGCTTTCAAACTTTGGGTGATCAACATCATTTGTACGGGTTCCAAAGGCAATGGGGAGCGATTGGATGGGGAGCTGCCACGTTCCTTGCTGGATATTTAATTGACATTCTGACTGAGCCAAATCAACCAAAAAACTATACACCATGTTTCTACATGGTCGGCATCCTTTTGACCATCAATTTGATTGTGTCCTACCTCTGGAAAGCAAGATGATAAATCTCAGTAGTTCAATCACTCGGGGTAGATTCAAAGTGAAGTATACCACTCGGATGTAGCTAGACTTTCTATACTCTTTATTGTAAATCATATAGTAGGAAAACGACATTAAATTCTCGGTTGTTTACACAGGGAATTCTCAACCGTCTCAATTTCCTACTATTCAATCCACCGAGGAGATGTACTCCACTTTAATATCAAACCGAGAGACATTTATATTTATACATAATTGCCAAATGTATACTTAAAAATAACTAGTATGCTCATCTTTACCACAGTTGATAATGTTATTAGTGTTTTTTGAAATGCAGGTAGAGGAAGAAGAGAAACCCAAATCCATGACGAAGGATTTGTTCGCACTTGTGTGTCAACCCCGAATCATGGTTTTTATACTTGCCTGTATCGTCGTTGGTCTTTGTACTGGTCTACAATGGACATATCTTTACTGGTAAATAAACCTCTCAATATTATGACAATGACTGCAATTGAATTATTATATTAGTTATATTGAGTATATAATTATAATTATAATGAGTGTGGATCTGTAATTTGAGTAATTTGTGTGTAAATACTATTAGGTATGTAGAGGATTTGACGAATGACATGAAAGGCGATGAATTGGATTGTGACTACAGGAAATGGTTGAAATTACTTCAAGGTTCGATAGCTGCAGTTCAATGTCTCGCGGAGATCCCCATGTTCTATCTGTCTGGGAAAATAATTAAAAAACTGGGCCATGTCCACTGTTTTAGTTTAGTAATGGGAGCTTTTGGTCTCCGATTCTTGTTGTACTCAGTCGTGACGAATCCATGGTTCATCTTGCCCATTGAATTATTTCAAGGGCTCACTTATGGGATTTTCTACTCGACAATGGCCTCATATGCTTATATTGCTAGTCCTCCTGGAACTGGAGCCACGGTTCAAAGTATCGTTGCAGCTGCTTTTGAAGGGATCGGTAAGTATATCGTATATATATCTACGTAAATACATACAAAATAACTTTCCAATGAATCCTCATTACAAGTCAATATGTATATAAGTATAATCTGTCTTTATACCTACAATTAAAATTTGTAGGTGTGGGAGTTGGCAGTTTATGTGCTGGAGCTCTCTTTAAAATATTCACTGGACGAATCGCTTTCCGATTATTTGGAGTCATGGCATTGGCCTCATGTTTAATTCATGCCCTTGTCATGTACTGTATCAATAAGGAATCCAAACTACATGAATATGAACCTCCTACTAAAAGTAATATACGATACGATATTTTCATCATAATTTTATTCATGGGTTTTTTTAAATCTGCACCTTATCTTTAGATTGTTATTATTATTATTATTATTATTATTATTATTATTATTATTATTATTATTATTGTCTCTATATTTTCTTTATAGATTCAGAAAATCAAAATAGTGAAGTCGTAGAGCAACAAGAGAAGAAGACGCCTGCCTAAAAAATGATCATCATTAACTTTAAATGGTCAAACAAAGACTTTATAAAAACTGAAAACCTGAAAAGCTATTATAAATTATTTATAGGTATACGTATGCATGCACAACTTTATATTTAAAAAGTTCCTTATTTTTTGTTTGTGAAATTATATATTGTGATATAACGGCCTCCACAGCTTTAAATACCGACATTGTTGTAAGTCAGGTAAGTCTGACCGTACAAGTATTTACTTAATAAAGTTAAACGATTTAACTTAAATGTAAAAAACTAAAAAACACGAATGATTTGTATTTGTGTCATTTCGGCGGCGTCGTCTTGGCTTTTCGTCATATATCATTACGAATATAGAAAATCACGTTGTTTTTGTCCCAGATTCTAATAGAAAAACGTTGTAATTGTGAAGCCTTCGCTTTTAGCTTAAAGGTGAACGGAACATGATAAAATTTACATTTGTATCCATATATATTGTATGAGAGTTTTTATTTGTTTCCTTTCTGCTGGTAGACACGATATCTGCTTGTAAGTTCATGGATAACATATTAAAAGTTTCAAAGTAGATAACTCTCTAGTAGAGGCTTTCAGCTAAAGTAATGATAAACCGTATATTTGTATATTTTGATGGACCTTCATTTTCTTTGAGTGTGGAACGATATTATTTGACGACAGGTTTTTATTTAGTACTTCGGCACCATTTGGTATCAGGTTGATTAGCATAGAAGTTGATCCATTGGACGAATTCTGGAAATGTAAGGATATTTTTTGGAAAAAATGAGTTCAATGACTATGGAAAATATGGAAATCGAGCTTTTTTTAAAGAATACTGACAAGTAGATGGATTAAATATTAAATTGAGAGCCATACCGGTAACTCTGGAATAAAGACCTGGACGATCCTTCTTGGCACAGCCCTCTCCTATGCAACAGCAACATATATATGTAACAAGAAAGTTATTTAAAACAAATTTACCTACATGATGAAATTGCGGAGTGCTATAATTCTTACCCCAAGAAACGATCCCGATTTGAACCCATTGTTTATTTCCTTGTTTGAGTCCCAATGGGCCACCTGAAAAGAACAAACAAAATAAACATATAATGATGAATGTCATGGAAATTCTTGCTTTAAAAATGACCGGCTATACATACAAATATGATTCAAATAACACTAATACATAATACTAATTCGGACCTGAATCTCCGGTGCAGGCATCTTTGCCACCCTCCGGGTAACCTAAACACAGACAGGAAACAATATATGCAATCAAATGAGCTGCTTTAAAAGAGACTGTAAATGTCCATATATATATTTTATACGATTTCTTTTGAATAGCGCACCAGCACAGATCATTCGATCAGTGAGTTCTTGCGGCATCATAGCCACACATTTATCTAGAGGAATAATTGGGACTTCCAATTTTTGGAGGAGACGGGTTGTGGCTCCAGCGGTTTCATGTCCCAATCCCCAACCAACGACTACAAAATGAAACAAGATAAAATAAAAATAAAAATAAAATAAAACGGCATAACCTATTCTTCATTTTTTTTGTCATTGAAAAACGCACCATAAGGTTTGGTGTCGTGGTAAAACTGATTATAGTCGGCTGGCTTGGGTAAGCAGATGGGAGTTGGTGAAGTGCCCGAGATCAAATCAATTTTGGTTGTCAACCGCAAAATTGCTGCATCGTAATCGTATCTTTAGAAAAAATATATTTCATTTGATCAGTTTCAAACAGACACCACACATTTGAAAATAAAAAGAACGTGCGAAACATTATATGTCCAAATAAGTATTCGGCGTACTCCTCAGTGAAGAGCTTGTGATTAATGATTTTTTCCACTTTGTAACGTTGTGTCCCTTCATCTTTGTCTGTTACTATGGCCAGGTCATAACCTCGAGCTTGCATCGAACCTTCATCTCTATATCCGGTCAAATTAATCAATACTTGAAAAATATAAATATACATATCCCCAAAAATATATGTGGGATGCGATATTTATTTACAGATATATGGTGTCTCTTAATTTCAATTTCCTAACCCTAATTTGATAGCCTTTGAAGCATTAGCCTTAGTAATGGTGAAATCCATAACGTGAGCATGAATGAGAACTTCCATTTGATCCGGTATCATTTTACTATATGCAAGAAGGACCACAAAAATTCTTTACAATCTCCCCATTTCAAACAGTCTAATTTTACTCTAAATTTTGTTTTTTCACCTGAAAAAAAAGCAATGGGCAGCCGTGAGGATGTAGCGATTGTTAATGACAGACGCACCACACCTGTGGAATTCCAATTACAATAGAAAATCATTTAGACATATGATCAAGACGGGAAATAAGGGTGCATAATAAAACATATATGTTACGACTTGAAATGTGTTTAAACTTTAAATGGGTATACATGGGTTGCCGAGTTCCTGGGCGAACTAAAGCCGCCTGCCAAGGGAATTCACTTTTCTTGGCATCTTCACCACCCACAATTCGGTCATCTTTATTTTGAAGTCCGCAAACTATACAAAACGATACAAATATAAGTATAAGTACATAATGCCCACTGTGGCCAGAATCTTCTAGTTCATAAGTATTACCGCATTTGTATTCTTCCTTGCGTGGAGCACCATCCAAAGGAAGAGCTTGAGCATCAGCTATTAAACACATACACAAAATATATTTTGATATTTAGATATGAAGAATCCGAGCCTCTTCAAACAAATTAAATGGCTCGAGTTTTTGATAGAGATTTTTCAGTTCGGGTGCTTTTTTACCTCCTTTATTGGGTGCGCAACTGACTTCACACTCGAATTTGGATTTCCCGTCGTATGTGACGAACAAATCTCGATTTCCACCGCTACCCACTTTGGGCTTGGTGAAAGCGACTCCAGGACCACATAATTTAATTTCCCCACCCACTGCGTCACTGATTGTCAAGTGTTCCTCGGAACAGTCAGCGGATTTCTTGAGCTCGACGATTGGGCAAGTAATTTGTGGATGACATTCCTTTGTGCCCTGTGTGTAATCAAATCAGTTTTTTAAATAAAACCCATATCAGTATCTACAATTCATTGTTTGATTGCAAAGAATTATTCAATTGAGAGTCAGATGAAAGGAGGATGAGATTTTACCGCAAAGATCCAGGTACATTTCGCACCGCTTGCAGTAAATTTTTGAGGCTTTGAGGGTTTAACAGCGTACGTATCACCGCAAGCTGATCATTTGTACATTGGAAAAAGCATCATCATCAATTATATTATAATAAATCAAAACCATTGGATGAAAATTAAAATATATAAGCTGAACATAAGAACATATGGACTGCTATTATATATGGACGCCATTTTTCTTAATCATATCTATTCTATACAATGGAAGCAGATTGTTATGCGAGTAAAGATTTCTTTTAGATTTTATATAATCACCTGGTGCTTCTCGTTTTTCCAATGAATGGACAGGAGTCGAGCTCGCATAGTCCTATAATTATAATTATAATACAAAATATAATAATAGGAGGAAACAACAGTACATATATAACTTGGTCATTCAAGACACCTGGAGAGTCCAAAGTAATCCGAATGGAATGGTTTTTTAATCGTGTATTTCATAAAAACGGATTGTTCTAAATGATTGAAATATATATATATATGTTTTACCAAGGAGCTGAGGAAACCCCATAATGCGATAGTGTATAAAACGAACATAATTTAATGTTACAATGCCTTGCGAAGCTATCGACGCAACTAAAAGCTAGGGAATTTATTTACAAGAAGAATTAAAAAACATACACCTAATTGGAATGTACATAATAAATAATAAAATATGCATTGGAACCATTTCCAGGAAGGAAATTCCAACGTCACAGCACAAACAAACGTATGTGCTGTGACGTGTGTCGCTGCATTGTCTTTAATCGATAAACAATTAGTCTTGAGTGGATCAACAAACAAAAACATCACAAATCAATGCAACTCATTCATATTAATTGAGATGAGAGTAAAGTATGGTACATTTGGACTCCTCATTTGTGGCCCCAGAGTTTGTTGTAAATGCCGAGAAAAATGAATGGGACAATCTGTAGCTCATAATGTGTACGTAAATATAATATACACTGTATACGTACGTATGTATAGAAAAAGTAGGACTTGTTTCCATCCGTCCATCTGTTTTTTTTTGTTTATAGAAAATCATATGAAATTTGAATAAATATTAAATGAGTTTTATTACTATATTGCAGGAATTGTTTGACTTTAATTACAGTAAATAACATTTGTTGTTCTTTTCCATAATTTTGCTCCACTAGTATATTGGTATACACATTTGAGCTGACATAACAATGGATTAAACACATTCTGTGTGAGTACAATTGGCTTGTATTTATGTAAATTTCATTCAGGGACTGACCGGGGATTCCGGGTTTATTTAATACTTCGACACCACTTGACATCCGGTTTGTTAGTTTTAAAGTTGATCCACTGAATGAATTCTGTAAGAGTTTTTTTTCAAGTGGATTTGAGCATTGTTCAAAAGTACTGGTAAAAAAATAATTTTAAAGGGAATAAATGAAGCGCCATACCGCTAACTCTGGAGTAAAGACCTGGACGATGCTTTCTGGCACAGCCCTCCCCTGCAACATGCAACAAAAAATCAGCAAGATACCTTATTCCGTTTATTCGAATGTTTATTTGGTAAACGTAGAGGTATAGGTATATATACAGATATATATTTCTACGACACTCACCCCAAGAAACGATCCCGATTTGGACCTATTGTTTATTTTTTTGTTTGAGTCCCAATGGACCACCTGAAAAGAACAAACAAAATAAACATATAATGATGAATGTGATGGAAATTCTTGCTTTAAAAATGACCGGCTACATAATAATATGATTCAAACAACAACTATCTAATACTAATTCGGACCTGAATCTCCGGTGCAGGCATCTCGTACGCCCTCCTTATAACCTATATATATAAAAACCGAAAGAAAAAACACAAGAACCTCTGTGCTTTGAAAAAACTGTGACGTTCGCAATTCTCATTCAATTATTCAATTATGGTACATTTTTTTAGGAAAACATTGTGACAGTTCACCTCCACAGATCATCCGATCAGTCAAAGGTTGAGGCATCATGGCTTGACATTCATGGAGAGGAATAATTGGGACTTCCAATTTTTGAAGTAAACGAGTGGTCCAGCCAATTCATGTCCCAATCCCCAACCAGAAACTGAAAAATATAAGCATTACCACTAATTGGTAAAGAAAACAAATCTGTTTGAAATTTTTTAATTTGGTAAAAGATCATTTAAAAGAAATGAACCACATGGAAATGTCTAACTGACCGTGAGGTTTTGCATTGTGGAAAAGCTCATGGTATTGAGCAGGTTGTGGTAAGCAAATGGGAGTTGGTGAATCCTCTGAGACCAAATCTATTGGTGTTGAGAGCCGGAGAAGAGCCACGTCGTAACCAAATCTTGAATAAATGAAAAAATATATAGTTGTATTTGCTATTACGATTAGTTACGATTAAATCAAACGGGCTCATTTGAGATTGACAAGAAAAATGTGAATAAATGTACGAAATGTACCAAAATCCTGGACGTACAGTTCAGTGAAAAGCTTGTGACTAATAATTTTTTCAACTTTATAACGTTGTGCTCCGTCTTCGGCATCTGTTTTCTGTTTCATATCGTAACCTCGAGCTTGCAACGAGTCTTCCTGTCTACAATCAAGTTGATCCATATTTCCAGATGGTATTACATTGTACAGTAGATACATAATATAGTTTTTTAATGAAATTTGGAATTTATAATGTTGGTTTATCCTAATTTGATATCTTTTGATGCTCCAGCTGTAGTAATGAAGGAATCCAAAAGGTGAGCATGAATGAGGACTTCCATTTGGTCTGCTTGCATTTGACTAAAACAATGATAGCAAGAAGAAAAATAAAAAGTCCTTACAGTTGGCTTCAATATTTTGTTTTGTGGGCAAGAATTTCAAAGCGATTTCCACTTAATTTTTTTTTTACCTGAAATAAAAGCAATGGGCCGCCGTTAAAATGTAGCGATTATTGATGAGACTTCCTCGGCATCTGCAATTCGATGACAATCCACACGATTAGAGAAATCATGTAAAGATAACTTTTTGAACGATGTGTAACCAAAAGAGTGTAAACTTACACGGGTTGACGAGTTCCAGGGAGAACCAGGGCGACTTGCCATGGGAATTCATTAACCTTGGCGTCTTCACCCCCCCCCCCCCCAATTCGATCATGCTTATTTTGTATCTCACAAACTAAATGCACAAAGACGTCACCAAATTCATTTATGGACCAAACTAATTGTAAATTCCCACAGGCTTTCTAAAGTGACATGAAATTTTGGTCAAATTACCGCATTTGTATTCTTCTTTCCGTTGAGGACCATTCATTGGAAGTTCTTGAACTCCAACTAGAAACAAATACAATACATATTTATAGTTCATTTCGACACTCCTTCCATAAATTAAATGGCCAATTAGTTTAGGAGTGTAACTAATTGAATTTGAAAATACGGATGTAGATGCTTTTACCTCCTTTTTTGGGTGCGCAACTGACTTCACACTCGAATTTGGATTTCCCTTCGTATGTGACGAACAAATCTCGAGTTCCACGGCTACCCACTTTGGGTTTGGTGAAAGCGGCTCCGGCACCACACAATTTAACTTGAGCACCCACTCCGTCAGAGATTGTCAAATGTTCCTCCGAACAGTCGGCGGATTTCTTGAGCTCGACGGTTGGGCAAGTAATTTGTGGATGGCATTCGTTTGTGCCCTGCAATCAAATCATTTTTTAAATATCCCATCAGTGTTTACAGTATTTAATGAGCGAGTTACAGAAATGAGCCGAATGAATTAATTTTACCACAAACATCCAGAAGCAATTCCCTCCCTTTATAGATATTCTCTGAGGTTTTTTAAGGGTGATGGAGCCACCGCAACCTGAGCATTTGAGAATAGAGAAAAGCATATGCAATGAATAAGGAATGGAAATCATTGAGTTGATGGGGGAGAGAACTGCAGACCCACCATTTTTGGAACTCTGTTCTTTTCCCGTAACTTTATACCTATACATTAAAGATAATTTTGAGTATAAGATTTCTATTATAGTTTTTAATAAACACCTGCTTGTCGCTTTTCCAGTAAATGGGCTGGACTCGAGTTGACATAATCCTGCAATAAAATGAGGAAATAACTGATAAATTTCGTGAATAAACTCTTCAAAACAACTAACTTGGTCTTTAATCATAATTTTTTTTTAATTAGCATGTGCATTTAGTTTTGACGTGCATATCTAAATTTCTACGGATTTGCTCAATTTGAGCCGATCATATAGTCGATAGAATATCTTTTGTTAGGACGGCGGTAAAAATCGTACCGTAAAAATCTTACCAACGAGCTGAGAAAACTCCATAGTGCTATCGTGTATAAAATGAGCATAGTTCAATGCGGTGAAATGCCTTGCAATGAGAGAGAGACTATCGAAGCAACTAAAAGTCAGGAAGAATTATTCACCACAGAAGAAATAAATACGCAATAAATACGCAACGCATATACTTACTCTTAATTGGAATGCACTGGAAAACAACAATGGGGCACCGAATTGAAGCAAGGAAAACTTTCAAGGGAACGTTGCATGATTTTCAATGTGTACGTGTCTGCATTGTTGTATCACTATGTGCTCGATAAACAATCAGACTCGGATAGGAAAATCATCATCATTATCACATCAAAGCAACTCATTTATTCATTCATTCATTCATTTTAATTGACATCAAAGCATATAACTTCCTCAAATTTCTCAATGTACATACATGATTGTATTTTATTGTGAGTTGATGTTGTGCCTACGATAATTCATGAAAAAATCATCCCGTCTAAAATGCCAATACAGTTACAAAAGTACAAAACCGATGGGACTCGTGTGTAAATACTGAAAAGAAATGTCAAAAGAACGCAAGTTCAAGCAGAGCAGATCCATAGCTAAAGAAAGGGGTTTCCTCAACTATTTTTTAGAAGGATAAAAACTAACTACGTGTCTTCCTTATATGAAAGTAGTATACAAAAGTAATTTTTAAA